>PNEQ01131721.1:0-57423 GCA_003012365.1 Medauroidea extradentata
TGTAAAATTTGCTGTTTTGGCACCACTGTATGGTGATTTTTCGGCGTTATGGTATTTCGGCGTTGTGGTCATTCGGCGTTGTGGCAAACAACACTTTTCTAGCCTTCGGCGTTGTGGTCAATCTGGCTTTCGGCGTTATGGTATTCTGCATTATTGTACGTTCGGCGTTATGGTATTTCTGCGTTGTGGTAACGACCCACTTATGCAGATTTTCCTTCTATGAATAAATAATTATGCTTAAATATATTCTAATGATGCATTTTGAAGCATATACAGTGCATTTAGCTGAATAATTAGAATCTGAAGATGTATCTGTTTTGTGCAAGGAATATACATATCGAACAAAAATTAAATATTAGCTATGCTTGGTTTTTATACACATGTACGTTGTGTATTTTTTTACGAAAGTTTAACAATTTATTAGGTTTAAACTGCTATCATGGTTATATTTTCCATATTTCTATTACTCGAAACGTTTAGTTTTTTGACGTATCAGTATACAAATTTATTAATTTTTTCAAAGTGTCCTTTGCTTCTTATTAGCATACAAAAATAAATAACTGGTTCGTTTAATTTATTTATAGTGCTGCCAAACCTCCTTCCCAATCCAAAGTCCATTTTTATTTACCGGTACGATACGAAATTTTGTATACGTATGGTTGGGAAGTGGTGTCAGCGGACACAGGATGGGATGTCTGGTGAAAAACTAAAAGAAATCGCACTGTCCACAAACAACTTTGTCCGTTGGCGTGCGCCGGGCCAGGCCAAGGTACCTGCTATCCAAGGTTTACTGCTGACCCTTGTAATCCCTCGCAGTCTTCCTGTTGTGAGCCCCCTAACCTACCTCGCAGCAGACAGCACGTAGTTTCCCAATCTGCCATCCGCGCCACCTTCCAGCTAAGTAAACGCTGATTGCATTTATATCGGCTTTCTGTATGTTTTTATTATTATTTTTTTTTCTTTACGTATGGCGCACATATGTGTGTCATACCTCACTCGATTCTTACATCATTATCCTGTGACATATCACAAATGTGTATTGATATCTTTAACCTTTTGGCGAGTGGGTATTATGGCATAGCTGTATTACCCCAGGAGTGAGGTTTTTGTGAAACCCAAAATGTTAACTAAATTTATGATTTTACAAATTTGTAATTCCAAAGTGGCATGTAAATAAAATTACCGTACTTACAAAGGAAAGATAAACAACAGTTATAATTAAAAAGACAAACTAAATAGTTAATAGATATACGTACTAATATGTTCAAAATAAGAAACATATATTTATGTGCATACTCCTTGTGGCAGAAAAAAATAGTACATAAATATATGATCATACTCCCCAAAGGGTTAACGGGAGTGTCGTAATTGGTATTTTTCGGGAACACTGCAATACAAGCAGATTCCGTGTTTTCCATACGTCCACATTTTAATTAATTATTAAGTAACTATGACATGTGCCGCAACGTAACTTTGATAAAGCACAGAAGAAAGTTATTTTCATATGTAGTGCAAGTGTCAAGTTTCTATCTTTACAAGGCCTCAAAAATTGACAGTCAGATCAATGTAATTATGAAACAAAATGTTAATTATTCGAGTTAATTACGGGCGTAAATACTTAAAATTTTGCAGATACAATGTACATTACGGTATGAAAATGTTGTCAAAGTTTCATTACGAAATTCTAAAATAATATTTTCTAGGACACACTCTCGAGTTAACATTTGTAGAGTAAATTTTATGTGTATTTTGTACAAAAATCGGCCCAATGCCTGTAAATGTTTGCATTACGTATGTCACACACACAATTTCAACAATCCGACGATGTTGGGCCAATGTAGAAAATTGGTAGGAATCCAACCAAAAATCAATTAGGTACCTACGTTCTTTCATTTAACATTTCAAGGTTGGCCCAACGTAGCATGAAAATGTTGGGTCAACGTTGGTTCAACCAACCCCCCCCCCCTTCCCCTCCCAATAGTCTGATCATTGAAGGGGGAAAGGAATTTGTTATGAAGCGTTCAAAACCTCCCAATTTCACGGAATGAGTTTTAAAAATAAACCTTGTAAGGTGTATTTAGATACATAATCTGAGCGTGTCTATATCTTACGAGATTGATGCACTTTTTGATCAGCCCACGAATACACATTTTAAGGTGGGTTCGCAATTGCTAACATTGATAACCGATAACATAACAGTAAGCACAGAACATAGGTCGTTCGCACAAGAACTAACCTCTATGTATTCTTAACTACCGATCACAACCCCCCCCCCCCCCAAATATTGGTTTAACCACAAAAAATATACCAGAACAAAACAAAGCTAGTACACATTTCTATTTTGTAATATTCACGCCGTGTAGTTTATAGTAACTTTGTTTCTGTATTTCTCCAAAAACTATTTAACTTCAAATATGTTTCAATGACTTTTATACAGCAAGGAATATTTCAGATTCATTTAAAAAATGCCACTGGCTATATATAGCATTCCAATTGTGAACTAATTTTGCACAAAGTGTCTAGTCGTGCACAGTTTCTACTGTTATGTTATATGTTATGTGTTTATGTTTTTTAATTGTGAATGAACCTTTACTCCTCTCCTTACAAACTTCGGAAAAAAAAACTTTTGTTAACTTTCGAAGAAGCTCGTGTGCCTCTTATCATCTAAAAAGCCTAACATCTGTGGTTGCGGGATACCATCTCAAGCTAGTGCCAGTCATATGATATAGGGTTAATGAGTTATTTAATTTAAGAGAACTCGGAAACACACGCTACTCATGATTACTCTCTTAGGGTTTGAATAAAAAAAAAGTCTTGTCAGAGGGTGCCTGTTGCCTAACATGAAGACACGTGCAAGTATTAATTTCACTCTCTACGTCAAGCAATTAGGGCTGAGCATTGCGGAGTGAGTCAGTCAATTTGGGACTCTGCTTTATATGCAGATCTATCGAATGTATTAGTCACTTATTTTACAGACTACTGAATTCATCCACTATACTGCTAAAATAACGTTACGATTTCAATACACACACAACACGCATACATGCCAAGCATGCTGCATGGAAATATTTATTTAAGAGGCAAAAGCTTCAAAAGAAAAACTTCTGGTGAAAGAGTGACGCCCACAAAACCTACCAGCAATCATACCATTCTCTTCTTTTGTTCCTGGCTGCAATACTGATTTAAACGTGATGCCAAAACCTGTTTAAAATGCCCCAACATAAATGTGTCTTAGTGTTTCTAAAAATTATAAAAAAAAATTTCAAAAGGAGTTAATTTTTTTTTTTAATTTGGCGTTTTTCGTACTCAAGCTAAACAAAATTCAATATTTTGCGAAAGATTCCTGTATGATAATTTTGTACAAATTTGTAGTTCTTGAAAGAACCAACACTTCTGGTGTATAAATATGGTGCCTGGTCCTCGTAACAAATGTATGCAATCACTAAGATTATATGTCGGTGGACCACACTTTAAATTACTATAACCAACATTTTAAGTGTGTACATAAGCTGTGTGGTCCTCATAATAAAAGTATGCGAGCACTAAGATTATGTATTGGTGAACCTCACTTCAAAAAGCAATAACCAACATTATAAGTGTGTATATACGACGTATGGCTCTCGTAATGATGGTACGTGAGCGCTAAGGTTGTCTATAGGTGGATCTGACTTCAAATAATAGTAACGAACACTTATGGTGTGTGTATATATGGTGCCTGGTCCTCGTAATGAATGTATGCAAGCACTAAGATTGTGTGCTGCTAGACCACATTTTAAATGGTTATAACCAACATTTCTGTTGTGTATATAAGCTGTATGGCTCTCGAAATGAATGTATGCGAGCACTAATATTGTGTACCTCACTTCAAATAGCAATGAACAACATTTTAAGTTTGTATATAAGCTGTCTGGCCCTTGTAACGAATGTAT
Source organism: Medauroidea extradentata (assembly GCA_003012365.1). Lineage (NCBI taxonomy): Eukaryota > Metazoa > Arthropoda > Insecta > Phasmatodea > Phasmatidae > Medauroidea > Medauroidea extradentata. The sequence goes on from PNEQ01131721.1 coordinate 3,930, forward strand.
GCCAGCACTAATATGTTGTAAATGTAGACCTTACTTCAAATAGTAATAACCAACTATTATGGTTTGTATATAAGGTGCCTGGTCCTCGTAATAGATGCATGCGAGCACTATGATCGTGTTTTGGTAGACTTTGCTTCAAATGGTAATAACCAACATATTGGGTGTTCGCTTATAAGGTGCCTGTCACTTATATTTAAAAGCATGAAAGCATGAGTGTGTGGTAATAAACATTATGTTAAATTCAATATCACAGAGATACTGTAATCATAATCAATATGTAGCGGACTTTAAATAGGGATTATGTCTTCAGTCTGCACCATACTTGGTGCTGGTGCGGCGTCGGTGGCGCGCGGTGTGCTTTATGTAAACTATCGTCGGCCTCGAATCGCAATCTCCTTACCTTTGTAGTTGTCTTGTGTTCTCTATGTCCCCTCCCTCTCCTTCCTTTTTGCGCCTGCGTAGTAGCTTCGGGTTATGGCCAAATCCCTGCTGGTATTGCTCGTTTGAGCTTTTTTATCACTCTTCTTCTGGATTTTAGCCTGTTCAAATGTAAGTGTATCTGCTCTGATTGTGTAGTGCTTCTTGAGATTTTGTTCCCCATGATGGCACGACGGCTGCCGTCATGTGTTAGGTGTTTTATTGAACTTCTACTTCGTAAAATTTTGAAATTAATATTTTTAGGCCGCCGTCTTTTGAAAATTCATTTTCGGGTTAAATTTCTTATTAGTCATGTTTGTGGTAAGGATCGTAATACTATGTCTTGACATTTGCTTGATTGGTATTGATGTTTTTTGATACGTTTGGTCTAGTCAATTTTTGGGGTCTATTTGACCATGTATATTCCGGCGGGTTGCTTTTTTTGCTGAACGCCTTGGCATCATAGTTTTGTAACTTGTATCACGATTACGAGCACGTACACATATTTTATGGCTTGCTAGTTTTCTTTGAATAAGAATTTGTGCATGGCTATTATTATTTATAACACACTTTGTTGTTGTCACAGCATAATCATGGTGCTGTTTCTCCGACTGTGATTCAATGTACTGTAATATTAGGGATTTTTTGATGTTAAAGAATTTCAAGCCCCTTTTGGCTTAGTTGTTTTGACGTGTATTTGGTTTTAATGCTGCTGAATGTAGTGCATTGTAAGGAATAGGTTAATCTGTAAACGGTAAAATTGTTGGAAAACCATTTGAATTGGGAATAGTCTGTTATTACATATTTAGAAGGTGTTAATATATATATATATATATATATATATATATATATATATATATATATATATATATATTGAAAGAAATCGTCCATATCGAAACGAGACATGGAAATAACAGTTGTTTGGTACAAATTCCCTGATGAGTTTGGCAAATAATCATTTGTGCGTTATTTTGATTGCAATTTTTGACAGGTTGTTATTCACGAAAGTTGATTAACTGTGTAATGATTGTAATCCAATTTGTTTATTGAAAGATTGAGATTATTGTGTGTGTATTCCAATCAACGTACAGATTTCCTAATATTGAAATTATGTTGAAAGAGTGAAAAATTCGTATATGAATATAATTAAATATAACGCCTATATTGGGTTATTGTGAATCCGAGTTCTGGTCAGCTCGTTAAGCATTCTGAACATTAATATTGTAATTTATTAATGCTTGTGAGAACTTTTAAATATTATTCAATAAATTATTTAGTGAAGGAATTATGTAATACATTCTTTGACAATATTCAAATATTATTATGTCTGTTTTGTATCAAAATGTAATCTATACCTATTAATTAGTGGGATAGGTAACATTTTCTGCGCCACTCTGTTGCTTCGTATTATGGTAATACGTCTTGTTTTTTGTTTCATATTCACCATCATGGCAGCTAACGTGTCATTTGTGTACGCCCTCCCCAAGGAGGATCCTAAACAATATTTGGATGATGGTATTAAGTTCCCGGAGACGGCTACCGTCCCTGAATTGTGACGGTTAGCCGTACAATATTTGCGTGGACGGGATAGTGCGACGTTGCCCCCTCCACAACAACCGGTGAGTGGCAGCCCTTTTAATGAAAAACTTTTACTTCAGTCAATCTATCCCTTACCTACCTTGTCTTCCTCAGAACCTTCTCATGTATTGTCCTTTTTGATTGCTGCTAACAAAGTAATTGATTTAAGGTTATGTAGTGATCAGTAGGTACTTCGAGCCTTGGCTACCAAGTGTAATGATCATTTTTTAATGTTGATTACTGAGGAGATTAATAGTTCAGTAGGTACTTTTGAATCTTTTAAGGCTAAGGTCTTGGGGTTCGCCTTTCCAGCACGTATCCTGCAACGTTGTCAGCGTGACTATGTTTTGCATTTTCAACGGCCAGGCGAATCAATGCATGAATTTATTGATTCTGTTTCGAATTACGAAAGTGCATTAAATTTAGGCATGTTGGCAGAAGAATTGGTGGGTGTTATTGTTGATAATCTAGCCCCTCACATCAGGCAATTGTGTTCATAAAACGTCATGCCTAGAACATTGTTAGAGTTGCGTGCTTTAGCTAGTGGTGTTCAAGGCCGCTTGGCTTCTACAGTAGAATACCATGCAGCTTTCCCCCCTCCTCCATCTACCTTTGCGTCACGTAGTTCGAAGCAGGCTGTTTTTTCGTCAGCTGGTGTTTCGTGTATTAAAGAATTTAAAACCGAACACCGCAGGTGTGCGAACTGTTCGTTGAGAGGCCACTCCAGGGTTAACTGTAGCCGTCCGCCTATCCCCTTGAAAGATAGGCGTTGTTTTCGTTGTAGTTCTGTCGGACACCTTAGCTTTAATTGTCCGGGAAACGAGTAGCAGTTGGAAAGAAAGGCGGTACTTCCAACTATGTTCCCCTTGGACCGCCTGTGTCGTGTGGCAATTTTGTTAAGGCTAGTTTTAACCATCAGTCCGTTGACGTTTTGATTGATTCTGGAGCAACTCGCTGTTTGGTTGATGAAAATTTTGTTAAATCACTTCCTGCTTATAATCAGAAACGTAATGTTAGGTTGCGTGGGGACAATTGTATACAAGTGTGCATAGCTAATAACTGTATACAAGTGTGCATAGCTAATAATCAGATTGTTGAACTTAAAGAACAGATATTTCTTCATTTTAAAATCGGTCTATTCGCGAGGACTTTTCCGTTTTGGATATTTCCGGGTTTGAGTCACAATGTTATCGTAGGATTGGAATTTTTGTGTTATGCCCAGGCAATAGTAAATTTTGAAGATTCTACTTTATCTTTTGGTTCTGCTCCTAATATTAAATTACGTTTGCATTCTCATGTATTAGCAGGTGTTGAGTTTAAATTGAACAGTGAGATTTTTGTGGTTAGTGAGGAGGAACGTCAACTTGGTAATTTACATAAAAATTTTGAGGACGTCCTTACGACGAAAATTGGGAAATGTGACGTTTTGCCTTATAGATTTTCCTTAACGGATGATATCCCCGTTCAGGAACGATATTTTCACTGTGCCCCTCCTAAGTTGCAAGCTTTCCGTCAAATTATTGATAAGTTGTTATCTGCGGGTGTCATTACAGCTTCTGTTTCCGAATATTGTTCCCCGGGATTTTTAGTAAAAAGAAAGATGGTAGCTATCGCCTGGTGGTCAATCATAATAGTATTAAAAAAATAGTCAAAAATCATTTTCCTTTGCCCACTGTTGATGACGGCTTACAACATCTAGGTAATGCTAAATATTATTCAGTTTTGGATTTAAATTACAGTTTTCACCAATGTTTGTTTGATCCCACATGCCGTAAATGTACAGCGTTTAGTACCCCTTGGAATCAATTTGAATTTACACATGTACCTATGGGTGCAAATTTCGGTAGTCAGGCACTCAGTAGAGTGTTGGATCATGTTTTGGCAGATTTTAAATTTGATTTTGTATTTAATTATATAGACGATGTAATAGTGTATAGTCAAACTTTTGAGGAGCATATGAAACATCTTGAGAAAGTATTAACACATTTTCGTGAGGTGGGTCTCACATTTAACCCGTCAAAGGTATCCTTGGGTCAGACTCAAGTGAAGTTCCTTGGGTATGTGATTTCGAACGGAACTTTATTGATGGATCCCGATAATTGCTCCTGTTATAAATTTTCCTCAACCCCGTATAATGTTATGGGCGTTCAGAAATTCTTAGGTTTATTGGGTTATTACTCAAGGTTTATACCTCATTTTTCTGAGATAGCCGCTCCTTTAAATTTCTTGAAAAGAAAGGGTGTCAATTTCGTGTGAGGCTCCGAGCAGGAAAAGGCCTTTGGGACCTTAAAAAAGATCTTGTCTCACCCTCCGGTTTTACACCTTCCTGAATTTTACAAACGCTTCATCGTCCAGGTTGATGCCTCATCTCTGGCCTTAGGCGCTGTTCTACGACAGAAGACTTCGTTAGGTGTTGCCCCTGTAGCCTTTGCCAGTCGCCCATTATCAGAGTCAGAAAAAGGGTTGAGTACCTATGAGAAGGACACCTTGGCATGCTTATTTGGATTAGAAAAGTTTGCTTCGTACATCGAGCATGATGAATGTGATCTTTACACTGATAACCAGGCTCTCAGTAGGGTTCTGAGTCACCCTATCAATTAGGTAAACTATGGGCGTTGGGTGTTGCGGCTTTCACGTTTTCAGTTTAAAATATGTCATGTGCGTGGGACTGACACTGTGGTTTCTGACTCCCTTTCACGTATGTTTGACCCCAATGACTTTAAATTGGAGAATAATTCACCTGTAGATTATGGCGTTCTTCTACAAAATTTTCCCGAATGTTTCACAAGTATTAAGGATGCGCAGAAACAGGATTCTTAGTGTATAAAAATCCTTAAGGATTTAGCTCAAGGACACGTCTTACCGTATGTTTTAGATCATGATGTTCTGTATTTTACAGGTAAAAATGGTCGGGCGAGAAAAGTTGTGGCCCCCTTGTCTATGCGCCCTTTGATACTCTGTTATTATCATGACTCTGTGTTTGGAGGTCATTTAGGTATAAACATAACGTTTCAGAAGATTTCAGTCACTTTCGCTTGGCCAGGTTTAAAACAGGATGTTTCTAATTACGTTAGGAGCTGTGATGACTGTCAAAAGTGTAAGCAGGCTCAACAATCCAATTATGGTAGAGATGTCGGAGTTCCTCCGAGTGTTCCTTGGCAGCTTGCTCATTTAGATATTTTCGGGCCCTTTGTTTGTTCCCGTAGTGAAAGTCTTTGTATTCTTATATTAATGGATGTGTTTTCTAAATTTGTGTTTATATTGCCTTTGCGCAATATGAAGGCATCTACTATTGTTAAGGCTTTAGATTCTCAGGTGTGGAAGTATTTAGAGCGCCAGAACAATTAGCTACTGATAACGCCCGTTACTTTACTTCTCAATTATTTAAAAACATGTGTTTTCAATGGGGCATTAAGCATTTTACATATAGCCCTTATTACCCAAGAGGGAATCAGGTTGAATGTTTTAACAAAAACCTGAAGGCATGTTTAGCTATTTTCTATAATACCGATCAGCCCTCTTGGGATAGGGATATTGAATTAATTAATTTAGGGTTTAATTGTTCAGTTAATGGTTCTACTGGTGTCCCGCCCTGTCTGCCTTTCCTCAGGCGTCATCCCTCCCATCCTCTTGAATATTTGGGGTCTCCCCTCTCCTACGTCCTTGTGTAGTGAAGCTGACAGTGACAGATTGTGCTTGGAGGTGGCACGCCGTCTAGTAGTCGCGAAAAGGGAAACTTCAGAAAGATTAGGTAAAGTTAGGGTCGATCCTCCCTTTCATGTAGGTGACATGGTACTTAGTAAAAAATTTTCAATTTCAGATGCAAATACGATGCAGAGTGCAAAACTGTTTACTAAGTTTAATGGTCCCTTTGTCATTAGGAAATTTTTAGGTATAAATACAGTGAGCTTGGTAGCCCGAATTCTCCTCGTGAGATTCAAAAAGCCCATGTTTCACATTTGAAGCCATTTATTGAAAGAAAATAATATATTGTGTTTTTTTTAATTGAATAGTCTAATGACTTTTGTTTGAGATAATAATTCTGATTCATATTATTCATATTAATCTCTGATTATAGTATTGACATTATAGAGTTTTGAATTAATTGTAAACTTTAAATACTTTTGGAGTTAGAAATCCTATGAAGATATGTATTTGTTGTTCAAAATCCTTTGTTAATATATCTGATGGATTTTAGTATTTTTAGGGTGCACCCTTATATTTTTTAACTTGTTAAATCCTACGATTTTGTGGAGTTCTTGTGGGATTTTTTTAATTTGTTGTGTTTGTGTTGCACGCATCCTGAATTTTCTGTCTAATTTCCTTTTTCCGTGTCATTTTCAGCTAAATGTTTCCTTACTTTCTGCTGTTCTCTTTCTGCTGTTTGTCTTGTTTCGTTTTCATGTTCTGCGATTCGAGCCACTTCAAGAGATTGGGAGTCCAGAGAAGAGTTTCGTCTTATGCTTCAGAGCTGAGCATCCACCGCACGTCCACCAGCCTGTTTGCACCTTGGCTTCAGCGGTTTTTCAACTGGTCTGCGAGAGCATCTGCCTCTCCCCAACTCTGCAAAACCCCTACGTTTTTTTTTTTTTTGGTGTATCATTGGTCGTCGCACAGAAGATATCTAGAGGATGTTTTTTGAGAATTGCTCCCATGTGTGCACATTGTGGATTAACTTTACTCTTTCAAAAATGTCTCGTCGTACTTCAAGTTATTGTGTTTACTGCTGAACTTACTTCAAGATTTATACTCATTTCCTCTATTGTGTAATTGGACTTTGAACTTTGGGAATATTTCCCTTTCTACATAATCTTCATCTTCTGACTGTGTATATATAATTTATGCTGTCTACCTTCGTGTCTATACTTACTATCTTCAAATTCACATTGTCTATTTCTGTCATTATGCTGCCTACCTTCTCGTTCATAGCATCTATTTCCTGGTACACTATTCCTTTTACACTATTTACTAGCTTATTTACATTTTCATTTACACTATCTACATGTTAATATACATTTTCATTTACACTATTTACTTTCTTATCTACATTTTAATTTACACTGTCTTCGGCTGAATTTATTTGGCTACTTATTCCCTTAATGAGGACCTTCAGTGATTCTATTTCCGCTGACATGCTTCTTGTAATCATGCACCTTTACAATTGAAATTTATTTAAAGATTAAATTTAAAAAGGGTCAACAATTAAGTAGTATTTGTGTGAAATGCTTTAATTTACAGAATTAATTATCAAAATAGTTTATGTCTCTATCCCACTTCTGACACCAGTGTTACAAGTTCAAGCAAAAACTTTTAATGTGTGCAATTCTTAGCTCTTTGGGATAGAGGTCTTATAATTATAAATAAAAATGTTTAATTCAGTTATTAATTTACTAGCTCACAAAGCTTACAAAAATGCACAAAACTGCAATCAACTGTGACTTTCAAAGCACCCCTTATTATGTACACAATGGACGACTTGAAAAGAGGCAGAGCATCAGTCAGGTGTGAGATATAAGTCTTATCTCCATGGATACCGCAGCAGAACATAACCTTCATTTAGCTGTTTCGCTTCACATGTCCCGGATGAGATGTACTTCAAGAAAAAAATTTGTTTGGAATTTGCAGTTTTTTTTTTCAGGTAAAAATTAATTTTATGTATCTGCATATCTCAACCATGAAATACAAACTAATATTTTTTACCCTTGCGTGTAAATCTATGAATGAGCGACAATTTTGCTTTCCGCAATTACCAACAAACAAATCAGCACGTTTGTAAACAAGCTTTGTTTTCCACAGTACTTTTCCCCTGCGGTGACGTCAGGGGGCATGCACTTCAAGTCGTTCATTACTACTGTGCCACAGAAATGTTAACTAACTTTGACAGTTAAAGCACAAAAAAGGTTTACTATTAATCAATTGAAGATTCCAAATTACAATAAAATGCAGTTATGTATCTAGTTAACAGTCTTTCAAATAGTGACAAAGTAAAAAATTAACAGACCGAAGTGGTGATAGCTTACTATGCGATGCATAGCAACCCCAGTGCACCACTGTCTTCACTCCTAAGGCCTTCAGTTCGACTCCTGTTGTGCACATCCTTGTTGTCCGTCGACTTGCAGCACAAGTCTACTTGTTCCACCCACTACTGCTCCGAAGGTATGAGCATGCAGCCTCGCAGTAGACTCTGACGTCACCAAGATGTCTTCACCAGTCTCTCTCCACAAGCATAGCACCTTCCTCTAGCACAACCAATTGCGAACTCTCGAATCTATTTATTCAGCACTTATATGCTTGGGCCGAATTCCGGGGATTCACCGCATTACAGGGGTCTAAAATTAGACATATCATGCTTTGGACGTGACTTGAGTCTCGTATGCCGATCCCTATGATGTATCTCGTCGAGATTCCTACTATGAGACAGCCCGACTTGTGAATCATGGGCCAGCCCTCAAGGTGTTTCAACACAGGCCCCACCCAGCCCGTCCTCAGAATTACAGCAGGCAAAATACAACAATATTGTTAATTGTCCTCTCTTTACTGTGTCCTCTTAGTGACATTTCAAAAACATAGTCCTCATAAGTGTGGTGTTCCTCTATGTTTGATATACAAATTAAATTAAAAATAAAAATTAATGGCATGTATATACTGGGGCCATTTTTTCATCCAAATTACAATTTTTAAAAATGTTTATGAATGTTTATGATGGTCCTTGTAGCACTGCTTTTCTAGGCGGTCCTCGCATCATATGAAAGCTCGTGTGTGTGTGAGTGTGTGTGTGTGTGTGTGTGTGTTGTGTGTGTGTGTGCATATGTGTATGTGTGTGTGAGTGGGCATAAGCTACCTTCCGAGGACACTCGCCAGTTTGCTGAGTGATGCTGTGAGGACATTTTTTTCTTGTGAGGACCAGGTGCCGGTCCTCATAAGGGAAGGACCTCAGATTCGTATTCTACCGGCTATTCTGAGTTCATAAATATATAGGACATTGTATTTCTAGACAGTCCTCATTTTGCTGTCTAAAGGCTGAATTTGTGGTTCAGCAGTTTTCCACCAGATTGTATTCTAGTCGACTTACATACACACTTCTTCCAATCTGTGCAGTTGATGTGAAAACCATTTCATACAAATCTTAAAGTTACACACTCTTGAAATTTAACATAATATGCGAGTACCTGATGTAAATTAATTACCAGTATCCCATACACCAAACAAGGGCCATTTCCAACAGCCAATCAGAAAGCATTATTAGAAATTTTTAACTGGTGCACACTCACATCTACATGTTGTCTGTAAATCAGAGTGTGAGGACCTCCTTGCACACACCTGGGTACAATTATATGATATCAAGCTAGGACCGAAGGTAGGAAGCATTATATTAGATAGTTCATATCTATTTTGCATTGCAGGCGCAGTTAGAAAATTGTAAAAGCAGTTAATGGTTGATATCCAGTTATAAAATGTTAAGTGAAACTTATGCTTTAACAACACCTAAATATACTATCATAGTACTGTATTCAGGTATTTATACATTATTTTACCATACACAATTTCCTTTGTGCATTTGTATTTTATCACAATTTCTTTTGAGTTTAGTAAAATTTATTAACATTATTTTTTGCTATAATGTTTAATTTACTTCATATTTCACTAGGCTACCATGAAAAGACTTACAGATTATGTTCTGTTTCCTAGAAAAAATAATACAGACAGATAAAAGGATAAAAGTTGCGAGCAAAATTTTAATAAATATGAAATTAAAATTCAGCATGTATGATAAAACTTCAAAAGGATTTTTTCTCCCGAAAATTTTGCCACAAAGATTAGGAGCCAGCAAAAACACTACAGAAAATATCATCAAAACAATATTTGGGTACATGTTTATGCAGTATTCTTCAGCTGAATCAGCACAACTAAAATATTTATATTCCTATATTAAAGGTCAATATACAAACACGCTGTGACTTAATTGCATTTAGATATTGAGAATGGTTTCAATATTACCATTAACCAACATAATGATGAGAGTGATTCCCGGTGGGGTCAACCTGAATATTTGTACGTGAATTTTACTGGACGATGCCACTAGCCAGCCGGTTTTTCCGGCATGTCCCGTTTCCTACGCCCCTTCATTTTAGTGCTGTTTCATTCCTCACGTCTTTTCAAGAATTGAATACCTCAAAGCCTCAATAGTGTATTAAACGCTGGCCAAATGTTATTTGCCCTCTCACTCACTTTGGGCACCAGAGAAATATTAGTAATGTTTTGTAGGATCTACATTATCACTGCAATGTCAACTGTAATTAATTTGGATGTACTTTTTTAGTATATGGTGTTTATTTTCCCAGAAAATATTTATCTCGTACGGCTACTTGTAACGGAAAACCATAATGCAAGATAACAGCAGCTAAATGCTTGCACACTAAACATTGTCATCCACAACTGACAGATTATAATTCAAATAATTATATTTTCTCATGTGTACACAAAATGCCACTACTGTTTATTTTCTCTTTACTGATAGCATAGCTAAGCTTGATTCTACTGATTACTGCTACGTTATTTATTACAAAGTGAATTCAAAGGCGATTTTATTGAACGAGTTGCGCAATAACGATGTTCACGGAAGCTTACATTATCACAGATTATGAATGGAACAGAGTGAAGTAGTGCAACGGTTACGCGCTAGACTCGCAATTGCTACAACATGGGTTCGAATCCCAATTAGGCCATCCTGATTTCGGTTTTCCATCGTTTCTCGAAATTTGTTCAGGTGAATGCTGTGACGGCTCCTTGGAAAAGGCCATGAACGATTCCTCACTCAGTTCTTATCCTTGTGTAACATTTTGTGACCTTGCTGTCATTAAGATGTACATCCTTCTTAAGTAACAATTAGAAATGAAGTATATGTCATTGAATGGTAAAATAATAACTATATTTATGTCAATACCGCCGGTTTGCTTTGTTTGTTCCATTTACGTCGACTGGCAAAGACGTGGACAGGTAGGTCAAACGTCGCCCTTGCAGAGCAGAAGTACCGCCCACCTCTCTCCCTTATCCTACTGGTCACGCTACCCTTGACCATGCTTCTCCCAGCATCCATACATCTGGAAGCGTCCGGCAGCAAGGAAACAACACTCCCTTCAGACTTGGTTCCGTTTCTAAAATATTTTGTAGCAATAAGACCGAAAAAACAACTTTATCAAGGGGCCTGCCTACCTCGAACATATTTATATGATTTAGATGTACGTAAGACTGTCCCAGACGCTAGCATTAAACATACGGTAAAAGTGGATTTGTAGCAAACACAGCCTAAGTAAGATAGAAATGTGAAATAAATGGCAAATGCAAGAGATTTACAACACGATTCCGGCTACATAGGTAAAATTTAGTTTTTTGAAGGCGAACTATTTTTTCCCTATTTTTTAAAGTTATAAGAACCTCATAGCTAACAGTACGTAATATCCGTTTCAATTGCCCGTTTTATCAAGAAAAATGCCTCACAAAAGTCCGCGAGGGTATATATGTAGCTTTGACACTGTGTAAACTGTGAGTAGAAGAAAAATTTGTCGAGGTCATTGCGGCCGGCGTGACTGGGAAGCCGTGTGGTAGACACTCGTGGAGTCGGACGGAGGCGAGTCAGCCCGCACAGGGTTGCCATGTATGCAGCAAGCAGTCACGCATGCCCTGCGCCCGCTCGGTCTGTGCGAAGCTTTTCCGCAGAAAATTCATTCTGGCAAACAACATGAAGACAATAAGCCTAACAGACACCAAAGACGAAATCTATGAGGAAGAAGTGATTTGAGTTTGTGCTACAAAAAGGTCGAAATATGACAGTTTATTGAAATTATGAGTGCTAAGAAATTGTAGGTCTACTTAATGAACTGTCTCACACACTGTACTCACACTATTCAGCGAAATTATTGATTATTCTTTTGAGCATGGCCATTTAAAATCTCGTCAATTGCATACTAAATGTTATTCTTGATTTTTAATCAGGTAATGATATTTACGTATTAGTTAGAGTAAATGTTGGTGGCTTAGCAGCTAATGTTTTAGAACTGATGAGAATGAATAATGTAACTTTAGAAAAGTACCAGAATGTCAAAACAGAAGAAATTGGAGATATTCGAGAAAATCTGCAGACCAGTGTCATCGCCCTGCATGGTTCCCCCATGCGAAACATAGGGAGTCACTCATTGGGAATCGAACCTGGATTTGGATCGCCGTTGCGGGAAATGAAGATATTTTGGCAGCTCGTAAGCAATGCTATTAAGAGCCAATGATGGTTAATGATGTAAATATGGATCAGCGCCAGAACGTAAGCTCTCCGAGAAAACCTACCGACCAGACCAACTACATCGTTCAGCACGATTCCCATTACAGAAACTCATGAGTTATCTGGCCTGAAATTAAACTTGGACTAACTTGGTGGGAAGCGAGCAATATTACTGCTTCGTCGCCGCGGTCCCAAGATGAATCGTAAAATGATTGAAGAAATAAATACTTTTATTTTGCTCTTTACAGCCAGATGATCGAGACGGCGACCAGAAACAGATTACTACTGTAAGCCGTGTTTTGCTGTCAGTGATAGTATAAACAAAGGGTAATCAATATGACTGTCAAAATAAAGAAAATGAGTCAACCAAGTCAACAAAACACTATCCCTCCCCCACCCCGAACGAGCGATAATGTGTGTAGTAGCAAGCACTTTCCAAATTGCTCGTTATCTGTGGCCTTATGGTACTAACTGAACATTGGACAGAATCAGCTGATTTCACATTAATTCTACTAATAAACGTAAACAGATACAGTACACAACACCAAATCTATGCCCAGTTTCACGATAATAAAGAAGGTCAAAAGGGAAAAAAAATCTGACGCCAAATGTCTATACAAATAACGGAAAATGAACTTTTTCCTGTTGTTGTTCTTACGCCTGTTGAGGATATACATGTAGTATCTAAATTTGTCCAACAAACTTTGGCAGGTGGAAAAAATTAGTTGAGAACACTTTGTGTCTAAATTTAATAATACAGTAGAAATAGCTTTTGAAAAACGAATTTTAAACTTGTATTTATCGAATTTTCCATAAATGATTGCCATGCGTTTGTGTAGTATAAAACTTTTTTTTCAGGAAATGTTTATGGAAGTACGCAAAAGAAATACTGTACTATCAATTTAAAATTATGTTGTTGAACAATTATTATATTGTATTTCATTCCATTTTGTTTGTTAGCTGTGTGGTATTTCATAGTTAAGTTTTGCTACGTACAAAAGACCTTTTCAAGAAGGAGGTGAATGTTGTGATCATAAATATCAGTCCTATATGTAAAAAAAGAAACATTCAAAACCTATATACATTTCGTATTCATAAAGAGTAAATATATTTTCCGCCCATTAATTTTTTTACTATTATTATTTACAGAGGCACATGTTAAAGTCACCTCTCCAATTAGTAAAATTAAATTTTCACAAAAGTAATTTTTATTTTAATGTCATATTCGTCACATATTTATTTGCAGTTTTCTTGCATGGCTAATTTGTTTCGTAAACAAATTTCAAGCTGTTGTCTGATATTGCCCCTATTGTTTAAAGTGCTTGTGTTTCCTCATGTTACATTTCCACGAGTGTAACTACTATTGAAAGAGTGACCAACCTTGCACTGAAAAATTGAAAATTCTGTAAATACTGTAAACATATTTAAAAATTTAAGTCTTTTTATGGAATGATATGTAATGTCTTCACTGGCATTGTTTCAGATGCCGAAGATGAAATAGAACATTTTATGAACAGTTATATTTACAATTATGCCAAATCTGAATAAAACATTTATTTAAAACCTACAAGAAACAGTTCTCCCCTAGATCTTTTGCCAGTAAAATTGTGACTCGATGGCAACAGTACAGTACGTAGCACTGACAATTAAATCATTACTGCAGTCATAGTCATTCTTAAACATAGGATATAATAAATGCATTGAGGTGGTTACACTGGAATTAAATTACTTTTTTTCTAAACAAATGACGGAGCAAAGTTGAATTCGGGAGGACCCGGGTTCGATACCCGGTTCCTGCTATCCTGATTTCAGTTTTCCATGGTTTCCCGAAATTGCTGCAGGCTAACGCTCTGAAATTATTTCTGTACAGATGACATCGCCAATTCCTCTCCCAGCTCCTGCCATTGTACAAAGTTGTCGCATCGTTTCTAACGACCTGGCTGTCGACAAGACGTAAAGCCCAAAGTTAACATTTCGAAATTAAACTTACGACTTGCTTGATGACAGTCTGACCTACGGAATTAATGTTTCTTGTGAAAATATACAAAAATCATTTCTACAGGATTGAGAATATAGGACAGCACTTCTAAGGTACTAAGAGCTAATGACGGTAATATCGATAACTATGGAGTAGAAGCTTGTTGCTGACACGTAACCTGAAAATAAGGGGGATTATCGGGATAAATTACCTTTACATATTTAAATAAAAAATATGTATTACAAAACTGTTCGTGTCCGTATAGTAATAATAACTGCTAATAATGGAAAACTACATATTTTTGACAAGCCATTGCTTGTGAATGTTGCCAAGTCGCAGATAAACCCACAAAAACATCCCCATTGAAAAAAACTTTCAAAGATCATAGATACTTTTTATTTCCAGTCTCTAAGTAGCAATTTAAAAATCAACCATAACAGTGCCTGCTACTATATGTTACAAATAATAGCCTTCCTACACACGAAACAAAATCACGATTACGCTCTTGCCCAGAACAGGGTGAATATGAAACAGCCAAGAAAGGCTGACAACCAGTCGCATCTCCAGGCATGATTGTCACACAGGTAAGTCCGAAGGTATTACCTCCTGTGTTCGATCCGATGTTGTCGCTGCCTTTTTCCTGTGCTATTGTGGCAGCACAACTATACGTTTACAATATCTGCAATCACTTCCCACTTGTGAACTAGTTTTGTGCAGGAAAAAATATTCTCGACAGTTAAATTTAGTTATTATTGCAGGGATGTGCTACGTTTTGTGAAAATCAAATCAAATATAAACATTTACGTTGTAGATGTTTTAAAATAACTACTGTCTTAACTTAAGTTCCTCTGCAGTTTTAAAATAAAACCTTACTGTACTGTATGTGCTATGATATTCGAAAAATAATTAACTATACTGAAGTGTATTAAGTTTGTATTCAACTACGTTGAATATTTCATTGGCCGACCTCCACTTAGCCGTTGGTTATGGGCGGGCTTACTGCAAAGCATTCTGGGTTCGGGTCGTGGTAAGACAGGGATGAGAAATTAAGACGTTTGTCAATCTTAGTTACAAAACTGAAGTGGATACCCGTCTCTTATGACCGAGCTGCTGTCGACTATAGGTTTATCTGGAAAAATTACTATGTGTAATGGTCTGTTTATGCCTCAAGTAACGCTTACGGAAATGTAGTACGAAGAATCTACTCGATAGAATTTTCTACGAGTAAAAATATTAATAATTTTTAATACCAAATTTTATATATATATGTGTGTGTGTTTATATATATTGCTAAAGAGGGAAGGCCCCCCCCCCCCTTTTCCTGGCAGGCCGCTGGCGATCGATTGTACTTGCACCAGGTTTTCGAAAAATTTTACAATATTTTCACCTCTATCGGGTAGATCTAAGGCAGTGTTGAGGTGTACTCTAAGACAACACAGTCAGCACCAAGCACAAACACTGTTTATGAAACTGGATCGCCAGAGCCATATCAATATCACTACAGGCTGCTAGACTGCTGGGCCACACGCCTCTTGTCGCTGCAACATTGCTATTATCTGTACACTGCTGGCCAAGAGATTTTACACAGCGGTACGCCACAGCAGTAGAATCATTACCCCCACGCTACCTACAGGAATAGCAGTGGCGCTACTGAGTCTGAGATGCCCTTAAGCAGGGCTGCAAAAACGTGGTGATAGCACAAGACTCAACAACAACGTAGTATCTACGCGTGGAGTACTTTGCTTTTGCAATGCGTGTACTCCTATGTAACTTTGAGTGAAGAACTTTTGGAATTATGGTCGCGCCGTGTGTAACACATCAAAGAACGTCAGTCTAGGGATTCTGTATTAAAACGGACAATAACTGTGTAAACTGCTGGTAGGAATTACTTTATTAGAATGTTGGTTATTTTTCAAAATGTGTTGAAACGATGATAGCACGATAGTGCACTAGGAACGTACTATTATTAGAGACCGGTAAATTTGCGGGTACACTTGCATGAAGGCTATCCTACAAAAATACTTTTGAACTGAAGCAGACAGCAGATGCTCATTAACTGCTTCCGTTTAAAGTGATGTGTCTGTATTAGTTACATTTTTATTATTCGCTCAGAGTCTTCCAGGATATGTAAAATAAGTCTAAGACCAATTGTGAGTGACACAAACTTACAGTTGTAGGAATCCTACAATGTGCCAAAGTGAAAACTTCACCAGATTGTTTTCAGGTCTCTAGCTATTATATAAAACATGGTAGCAAAGCATGGTGGAATATTTTCGAGAACTTGGTAACCTGGCATGCAAACGAACTCCTACAATAAAATTGCAACTATTTATACAAGAAATTGTCAGTTTTATTCCGTTCGCGCGTGGATATGCACAGATGATTGGTACGAAGACTCACTGGAACACCAGGTCAATGACCTTGAGCGCAGCTGTCCAGGTACAGCTGGCAAGGGATGGAAACAATACCAACCACTATATACAACCTACTCTGCCCATCCATCGCGCAGCCCAGAACGCAAAATTCAAATTCTTTTAATTATTTACTGTCGTAGGGGGCCTGAATAAGCCTTTTGTTCCTCTACAAAAACGTCAAAATGCCAAAGATAAATTCCATGAAGGGCAGGGATATGCTTTTGAGACATTATTTAGAAAAATCCTTAAATCATTTTTGCAGCCACTACCTAATCATCATCCTGAAGCAAAAATAAACTGAATATACAACTGAGTATACATCACGGATTTATCTATTACACATTGCAGGTCTTTTCACTTCCTAAGAGACTGAATTTCGAAAAACCTTTGAAACACGTTTTAAACTACTTTATTGGTGTCTCTTGTACGTGAATAACACAATGATATAGTCTGCTGGGTTCAATATATATACGTTCTCCAGTAAAACAATACAATGGTAAGGAGAAATTAATGTTATTAATTACAGCGTAACATGATACCCATCAGCAATATAATACAATAGGCTTACACACAGTTCCAAACGAAATGCTGTCAGGACATAGTCTATTAATATTCATTTTAAGGTGCTCGCATAAGTGACAGCAATTGAACCGAGGCATATTATAAATTAGGGAAACCAAATGAACTCACATATTAGCTCGTGTACCACTCTCAAAGCTCTGACGAACTACCTGTGGTCTATGGGCCATTGTTCGAGAATCACTGATATAGAGGCTGGCTAAACGCACCCTCAAGTCTTCACATTTATCTTTGACAACAGCAGTTATGACGTGTCAAACGTACACACTTCCGTACTTATGTGAGTTGCTCTGTGAGAAAATGCATGCCGGAGGTACCCACCATGACATCCTGCTGTGACCAAGGTCATCAACACTTCACATAATAGAGGTACACAGACCCTTCTTTCCAGATTATCTGAGTTAGAGTAAGGGGTAAAATTGGTTTTAAACAGTATCTCTTTTTCTCTCTGTCCCCCCCAATCTCTCTCTCTCTCTCTCTCTCTCTCTCCCTCTCTCCCTCTCTCTCTCTCTCTCTATATATATATATATATATACACACATATATATATAATATCAACCGTAATGTGCAGTATCTGTGTTAATAACACAAGATAGTGTACTATATGTTTTAAGTCAATACTCTCAATCTTAATCTAAGCCTTTATTTTAACAGAACTATTCCAAGAAAAACTGTACAGTTTTTCTTTGTAAGTGTGTTTCGTAATTATGATAAATAAATTGTAGAGACAATACCTTAAAATTCACTGAAATTGACTTGACACGGGATGGACTGCTTCTTACACTAATACGTGACATTCTTGTGAGTAAGACCAAAATTATAGGTTCTGATGGTAAATTATTATTAAACGTTTTTGGTTGCACAAATGCTTTCAAGTATTTAATTTTGTAACTTAAAAGGAAGTTCTGTGCCAATTAAGTCGCCAGTAACAGCTGGCGTTGTATATTGTTAGTGTATGTTAACGACATAATGGTAAAATCCTCTCTCAATAAGTTTTCTGCAAAGGCTTTGGGAGCTATGTTTTCTAATTCATTTAAGTTGTTAGTGAGTACGAGCAAATGATGAATGTTCAATCTCACCTGTCAGCATAATGCGAAAAATATTATCTCAAAATTTGCCATTCCTTTAATTTTATTCTGCGTACAATAACGCAAAATGTAACGAAATATTGGGATTTGCATTTCAGTATACTTTCACTTGTCATGTAATTTTAATCATTATAAATCTACTATAGCATGTGTGTGTGGTTGAATAAATAACGTTTACTCCACTATCACTACATTTATTCCATGCATTTTCAGATCATTAGATACGTTTATTAATAAGTCTAGATTACAGGCAGGAGTTATGTGCTTGGTAAATTACAATAACAAGGTTTCATCAAAGAATATTTAGGAATACAGAAGTGAAATAGCAGATAGAACAGTGAACTCAGTCACACACGGCAGCAAAATGGCTTCCCTGGCAAGCAACATGGCGGAAACACCTATTGCCAATCAGCGTGAGGCAGCTGTTCTGATAATCTGCAGCCAGACCAATAGGAAACCTGACATAACACGCAGGAGCTAAACGGACACGGGGCTGGTATCGACAGCCTCGGGCAGCCAATAAGCGGTGAAGTTCGCCCCTATCAAACGAGCTGCCATGTCGTTTCACGTCTGTATTATTATTTAGTCTGTGGTTTCACCGAACGTTGCAAGGCGACTCTGCATTAAATGAGGCTCTTTTATTAAAGGTGTCCAGTCTGCCAATGGGACAAAGCAAGTTCTCCAAGTGCCTCATGGACAGTCAATCACTATCATTCACTTCTGTTGCGGCTGCCATTCGATGATGGCCTTTTCTGATTGGCTGCTGTGCTTGCCATGTTTATAACCTGGCAGGTCATTTTGCCAGTTTCTGAAAAGCAAACTTCAGGTTTTACTCAGCTTATATCTATCATCTCAATTTACATTTCCAGGATGTTTTAGGATTTCAATTGCAACTCGAACTGTTCTTGTTCTGTAACTGTCTGTGTTGACTTTAGCTTTGGTTTTATTGAAAACAAATATACTTTTATTTTTGCAGACAACGAATGCTCTGCTATTGTTAACCTTTTTTTCTTGTTTTTATTAATGTGTGTATAATTTGGTTATTGTCATTATCCTCCTGAACATTCTGTCTACATAAACCTAACCATGCAAGCGTGCTGCTCTAAAAATTCCTAGTAGTTATTTTGGATAGAGTCATGACAACAGTTTTGAACTCGTGCTTTGCCCTCAGTTGTACTGGGGCGCTTTTTAAACTGTTTGTGAACCCAAATGGTTGGTTTCGTCATGTTATGGAATGGGACTCTGTTTGGAAGCGTGCGGGAATGCTTTGCCACCCGTCGGAACTCTTCGGCTGTCTTCGGCTCCCTCCCCTCCCCTTCCCCCTTCCCTGTTGCCTAGGCCGGCCGCCTAGCTCTCGACGTCAGTTGGATCCTGGTCGCCCTTCTGTGCTCTGCTTTTCTGTTCGCGCTCGTCGGGGCCTCGTCGGCTGTTCTTCGATACGTTGGTGAGTTAGTTTTCTTTGGTCAGGTTCATTGAAGTTTGTGCCTGGGCTTTCTGCCCTGTCTTTTCAGCTGCGTGATTTCCCTGTCGCGAGTACAGTAATTGTATCGGGAGCCGACGGGGCGTCGACAGGTTGCTTTTCCTGTTTGACCTGCGCGAGCTTTAACCTTTTTGATTGCCGCTTTAGTTTGTTTTTTTTTCTAATGAACTTAATGGCCCTTCTGGCATCTTTTATATCGAGTGTTTGTAACTTGAAAACAAATGTACAAGAACCCTGAGTTAAATAAACACTGTTGTGTGTTGTTTGAATTTTTGTTTGTATTTATAAAATTCTAGTATTTTCCGTCACTCGGGATATTCAAACCCGTTGTTATGTGTGCCTTGATGGTACAGTTTTACATACATGTATGTATTTCAAATTGTGATCATTAGTATTTTATGAATGGCATGTAGAGATATGACTACCTGAGTAAAATAGTCAATTAATTAAGTTAATTTAAAACGAAAGTTGTATGACTGTTTATCTGTTTGTACGTTAGGACTAGACGGCCGCCTGAAGAACTCTGCCTACCTACACTTGTAGCCACAGAATTTCAGTTAAGAATAAATACAAAATACTTAATTCACGATAGCTAAATAAATAAATACAGTTTGTGGATGGTAATGTAGTGCAAACTTCTACCTGGACGCCCATAGCCATCTACATCATACCCTGAAAGATGACAAGAAATGAGGCCCTGCGGTGGAGGAGCACAGGAATGAGAGGGCGGGAGAAACATAAGATAACCAGTAAAAAATCCACAGGCAAGCGGCAGCATCGCGTTGCCACGTTTCCCACATGAAAAATATCGGAGATCGGCCACACCGAGAGATGAAACTGAATAACCGTACTGACAGGCGAGTGGTATGACCACTCGGCCATGGCGTTGCTTAATTTTCGATACAACAGTTTAAAAATAACTTATTCATAAAAAAATATTCTTGGTTAAATTGCGATAAAAAGAATTTTCAAAAATATTTGTGCATAATTTATTTTCTTATGGAAACATATTTCATTAAAATTTTAATTATTAAGTACCGAAATTAAAAAATTCAGAAAATGTCATATTTTACAGTATTCTTCCCTATGCTTTATGTATAATACATTTAAAGGCTTTTACCTGTAAAACTAATCTATATTGAATAAATTATTTTAACACTTATTTTATTTTAACACTTATTTTGCTTTTAAACTCCACAGCTTCAAACTTGGTTGGTGGACTTATACATTCATTTTTGCGGTAGGCTATACTAAACATCCTTTGTCGTGGTATTTGTCTCTAATTCTGGCGAGGTAAACTTTGTTTGTAAACCTCTAGAGACACATCACTCGAAAAGAGAGTATTTCCATTGTGAAATTATTTATACAATGAATGTAGACTTTTTGTAACTGCTGTCGAACTTTCAAAGCACATTATGGTTGGAACACTTGTCTACATTGTGGGAGGTTACGGGTTCGAATCCCATGTAAGGCACTGGTATAAAATTAAGTTAAATTAATTAAAAATTAAGTTTTTAGTTTCTTGCTACACTTTCAGGCATGAAAAGTTTGGGTCCTTACTAACATCTGGATGTATTTTATTATTCAATAAAAAAAAATT
Source organism: Medauroidea extradentata (assembly GCA_003012365.1). Taxonomy (NCBI): domain Eukaryota; kingdom Metazoa; phylum Arthropoda; class Insecta; order Phasmatodea; family Phasmatidae; genus Medauroidea; species Medauroidea extradentata. The sequence continues at coordinate 25,337 of PNEQ01131721.1, forward strand.
CTGCTTCGTGTAATGAAATCAGGCAAAGCCATGGTTATCTTATGAATTCAAGAGACTAGAGATTGAATAAACTATCTAACAAATTAATGCTCAAAGTCAGCATTGGTCCTGGACAAATATGGTTTTAACGAAACAACTAAGACTCTTAGGCAATAACTATAAAAATTATTTTAGAAATTCAACCCCACGCGGTTTCGAAAAGACGAAAATGAATTTTCAATAATGCTTGTGTATCTTTTATACCAGTTGGGATACCGATATTTTTTTTTAACTCAGGATTATACCAACATACATATAACTTCCAAGATACTTAGATTAACGTCAGGGGTTTTCAGACCTTCTAAGATTCTTAAAGCATAATACTTGTTTTCTGTAACACTATTATTTAAAAAAAACAGGAGTTAATAAAGAGAAAGTTAAGAGACAACAGTTGTAGAGCGGAAATTCTAAATGATCTTCTAAGTGCCAAATGATTCCGAATTTAGTTAATTACATCAATAAAACCATGTGCCAGTGCCTATGTCTGACTGTAAGAACAAAGTCCCTGTAACTCTTAATAGTTTTTATGTTTGTTGAAAGATTGCACGTCCCATATGTACACATACTCTTGCATCGCTGGTTTTCCTTTTCTTCTCGATATCATATTTTTGGCACTTATATCGTTTAGAATTTTCACTCTACAGTTTTCCAAAAAAGTGTATTTGAAATGACTATACGTATAGTCAAACTTTAAATTTACTCGGGCTGGCATGAGAAATGACTGTCCCTCATACAATCAGTTTTACAGGAGGGGGGGGGGGGCAGTCTTGAGTGTCGGATCAAAAAGATGAATATAAATGGCAAGCAGTCAAAACAATTTCCAACAACTTTGTTTGAATCTGGTAGTACAATTCACTGTATGTGTAACTGAGGGGTTTCAGTAGCTACTTTTTTTCATTTTTAAGTTTCTTTATGTTCGTGGTTAATACAAACAAAATATGTGTGGTTCTTTCCTGTCCGATATCATGTTCAACTATTTTTGTACGTCCACTTTACTGGTTCATAAGTTGTTTCTTTAGCTTATAATACTACGAAGGCATTTACTGTGGTTATAGTTAAATATACTTATTGTGCCAGCGTAATGTAATCCCTTGTATTATTAGATTATAAGTTTATTAATAATTTGATATTCTTGGTATTGCTATCAATGTTAAAATTGGTCTACTTATAACATGTACACCATGAATTAGTCACTAAGAGAAACACTTCACAGCGCGCTCCAATAAACATAACTATTACAAAATAATTAACATGTAAAGCCAGTAACAAAATAAATACAAAAACTACTAGGATAAATTGTTAAAAGGATGCCGCCTACTACGCACTTCAAACGTGTTGCAATATGTTTGCAAATATGGTTATTTTAACAGAACCTATTCTGCATGTGCTCATTGTTCCAAAGTACTAACTGAATGTATGTGAAACTCATATTGGATCATGCAGTGAATTTTGCTACAGACATGTGGATGCGTGGACGGCGATGTAGCGTATCACACGTATTCTTTTTTACGCAAAACCGCATAACTTATTCACATTACGTTTATCTACGAAAATAACACACACTTCAAACTATTCTTCAATAGTATTAAAAATTCAGTATGCTTGCCAGAAACATGATTTTTGGGTGCCTTAAAATTGCTAAAAAAACAGTTGTTTTTAGACTCCTGTACCTCCTAAAATACCACCTGCATTCGTGAAGTGCAAAGCGAGAGGAATGCATTGACCTTTATTCATACTGTAAAATTATAAAATTTTAGCATCACTGCTTAAAGTCGCATAGGAAATAACTACATGGGAAACCTTTATGCTAGTTCGACGCGCTGTGAATAGAGTCGATACGCTTCCCGTTGAGAGTGATACTCTGGCTCTTATTAATCCACTGTTCCCATATGTCAAACATTAGAATTTAAAACCTGTGAAGACTCCTCATAGACCCATAGTAAAAAGAAATATTTCATGCTAATTCAGTGTTTGGCTAGTTGTGGAGAACCGTTACTTGATGTGTGCTTCAATGTTGCCCTTATAGCTCCGTCACTTGTGAGTCTGTAACATGCAGGTAGGCTGCCTGCACCCTTACTAATCAAGAGAACAGCAGCGGTGAGGACAAGCATGTGTATACCGAGCTCACTTGTCGGTTGTCGCCAAGCTGACAGTGTGGGACTGGCAGCAGCGTCTCTACTCCTGGGCAAGCACTCTGAAACCCTAGTCTTCTGCCTCTCCCTGCCACGTTTACCTTGTCAAGCTTTGTACATATGATGTATAGTAGACGTAGGCCTATATAGTTTCCAGATTATGTTTAAAAAATAATGATTTAACTTTCTAACCATTTCCCAACAAATCTCGATAGCTTGATAACTAATTTATTCTAATACTGACATTTATGTACAGTATTTAAAGACTGTGAAAAATAAATCTGTAAGCCTACAGCTGATAAGCATATCGTAAATTAAGAAAAACAAGTTATACTGTCAATTAAAGAAGTGTCCATCGAACATGTGTCCATTCCCGTGTGTCAACCACTTTGCTCATTTAACAACACCCGTCATAATGGACATTTCTCTCTATATTTGGATTTTTACCAACCTGTGTCCTTAAACGAGGATACGTTGATTAACCTCACAACGCTATCCATATCACCCGTGTCCGTAAACAAGCAGTGCCCAAGCAAAAAGTTCCCAAACTTACACTTAAAAAATTAACTTAAATAATTAAACTTAATGAATAAACTACCAACATTTGACAAACTGTCAGCTTATGTCAGCTTAGTAACCATCATGGTAGGTTTGACAAAGGCTGGTGAAACCAGCTACTAGGTTGCCATCGGTAGCTAAATTTCATATGTAATTGGCGTGTAAGCGCTATACATAAACGAAAATATGGTTTAATGAGTTTGAGTTAATGTTTACGAATAGTGCAATATCGAAAATATAGTATTTTTGTCATGCGAGAAGCCTGGAGGAGTTTATCAAGTAAAAATGTTGCCAAAGAACGTAATTCATGTAGGGAATAAATTACGCAATTATTAATTATAATTAGGGACTGGAAAATTTTGCGAATTCAATGATACATAGGCTAGAATCCATTATACTATACATACTCGAGGCCCGACTATTTGTCCACTAGACGTTACTCAGGGGAACAGCAAATAATGAACAAATAGACGGGGCTTAAGTATACATAGTGCAATGAATTCAAGTCCACAGGTCATTGAACTCGCGAAATTTTCCAGTCCCTAATTATAAGGACTTCTAAATATAAGTTTTTAAAATTTTTAAATTAGCAGCATATAACAAACTCTCTTTTAATGTAAAAAGCAGTGGTTATATGCCAGAGGAATTGCACTTATTAATACATACATTTTTGAAGGTTGGCTCCATCATTTTTGTACATTATACAAGTTCACAATTGTACGTATACTGTACAAGACATTCTGTACTGATCAAACCTGGACAATTAATACAGGTCTGTCAGACCGGCGACTGAAATACATCACTTCTGCAGATTTTGCCACATTTATTTTGAATCAGTTGCTAAAATACTATTCTACGAATTTATGTACGCTTGGAAAAACCCTTAAACATACAATGACTAAGTATATCTGATTATCTTACCAATACTACTGAATAGGTTACACCAACTACACTTTTGCAAACGTTTCTAGTTCAGTGAACTAGACAAATTCACAGATTCTATTCAACGAATGAAACTGAAATTTAATGTAGAATTAAGAAAACTAATTAACTGCAAACTGATATCTGATTGGCTTGTTAGCTATGCAGTAGAATAATATTTTTATTATATTCAGTTTATAACGTACTCTTCGTTTCAAATGCATCGGCTCATTTACTTAAAGGGCTACCTACGAGTTTGAATTTTTGTCATCATGTTATTGTTAGACTTACTGCTGAAAAGTTATAACTCACTGCGGTAACGAATATCACACTCCACCTAGTAAAACCTTAACAGAGTTTCCTGGCTACGCCCATGAGGTGTAAATTCCAATCTGAATAATTACAGCCTAACAAATGATTCCATAGTGCACACATAACCAAAATATTACAAGGACAACTAAGCTGAAATGCTGGCTTACAAAACGTCGTATACAGTTTTTGTAAATCTAAGCAGTCTAGCCATGCTTATATTGCAACAGTTCATCAGCGCATAGCGAGGATATGGTTATTACTTTTACCTTCTTACCTGAGCTGTGTATAACTTTAGTTGCCGGTAACAATGGTCATTATTTTGCATCTTGTTGACTGAGCTGTGTACATTTTTCCGTTAGGAAACAAGGGTGGTCCTTGCTTAGTCTGTTCCAAGTATTTGTGTGAAAAAATTTGTTATTTCTCCCAAGACCTCGTATCGGGTGGTCAAACACATGGTCCTCGTAAGACACAATAAATCCAACCTTGTATTACATAAATCTTACAAATTATTTGATTTCCAAAATTTCATTGTGTGTATAGGATCACAAAAATTGCCCCATCTCACTAACATATATTTGTCAAACATTGACGAATAATTTGTAGAGGTCCTCATTATGTATTTCAACTCGGCGATCCTCAGAAGATACGCTAATCCCGTATAGGTGTGTGTATGTGCATGTGTGTCTGTGTGGCAGTGTGCGAGTGAGAGAGATAGAGTGTGTACGTAGAATTTTTTGCTAGTCACTTCTGTAACATTTTCTCACCCACACTTCCCTACAGGAACCCTTCCGACAATAATTTAGTAACAGATTCTTGATTCTAACAGAAATATGTCAGTATTTGTAGTAAATGTCAAATTGGTATTGTTCAAAAAACAAACTAAAATTTTTCCAGAAGTACAGAGATGCCAACCATTTACTAAAAATTTCAGTAGTAATTTCGTAAAATAATCAGTAGTTTTCCGTAGTGAACGTGATATCTTAAGTGTGTATACACAATCACATTACCTATTTGTCTGCACTTTTGGCACTTGATGTTGGCTCTTTAAATAAATAAATATATATGTATGTGTGTGTATATATATAAATATATATATTTTTTTTTTACACACACTTTTCTTTCTCCAAATTTTTAACTTAAAAACTTATTGACTTTGTTTTGAGTAAAAATTATGGCAGCAATCATCTTTGCCACCGTCTTCGTATTGAAGTCGTCATTTTCACAACACACAAAACACATGTTACTGAGATACATTTGAATTACTTAAACAAGTCCACAACTGTGAATATTATGTACAATATTTCTAAAAATTCTTCTGTTTCTAACTCATACTTGAATTTGAACATTCACATAAACATATTCTCATTAAAATACAACAACGTGGTTATGTTTCCTTCCAATCCAAAATGGCCGATAAGTAACACGAGTTTACTAGCGCATGCATCAAGCCTTTGTACCATGGCCACAGAAGTTATCACTTCGGGCTCACTCTCTAAATCTTGGCTACGGCTTCGGGCAAACAGCTGCTGCAAGCAGAAAGCTGTATCTGTGAAGACATCACATAAAAAATAATGAGCATGCACTTCGGTAGATATGCGATTTTCAATTGAAAAAGTAAAATTCCATTGTAAAACACTCCTTCCCCGCTTATCCGACTCTGTTTTAACCGAACCTTCAGTTAACCGAACCGTTTTTCTCCGTGTGATAAATGTGAATACATGCCCATTAATATGTACAAACATGCAGTATGATTAGCCTGTGCAGCACGCAATTGCTGTGTGCACTGTGCCTGTCACGAAGCGAGTCGCGAGCTGCGCTGGCAACTGAATGGGGAGAGGAGGTGGGGGAAGGGTGGTGGCAGACGGGTAGGCAGGCAGCGATTCTCCCCCATTCCCAACCTTCCTTGCTCCCAAACACGGGGAAGTACCGGCTGTTTTCCAAGCGATGTCTATCTTGCACGTGATATAAACAGTTGGTGTAACTCATTCGTGAGATAATTTTGAACGTTTGTTTATTGTTTGTATTGCGGCTTGCGATGTCTACGAAAAGAGCAAATTTGTGTTCCAGTTCAAGTGAGAAATGTAAAAAAATTATGTTGTCTATAAAAGACAAAGTGGACATTTTAAAAAAACTGGATGTCGGTGCATCAGTTAAATCACTGTGTTTGTGTTACGGAATAAGCAGAACTACTGTCAATGACATAAAAAACAAAAGAACAAACTTTGCAAGTTTTATGCCGTTAGTCAATCAAGTAAAGCAATGGAAATTCGTAAAACAATTTGATTGAGTAGAAGTGCAAAATTGGATAATGTTTTAATGGAGTGGTTTCGAGAACGCCGTAGCGAAGGTGTTGCTTTTTTTTGGTGCATTTTTAATGGAACAAGCAAAATTCTTTCATGCTGAACTCAAATTGCCATTCACGTGCGACTACTCCCATGGGTGGTTGTATAGATTACAGCAACGCCATGGCATTTCAACTTTCAAGAAGAAAGGTGAATTGCTTTTGTTCGTCGGTGATGTTGCGAAATTACTTTCTGAAGAAAAACTTTCTCCAGAGCAAATATATAACGTAGATGAAACGGCACTCTCCTGGCATTGCATGCCGCAATCGAGCCTGTGCACAGCCGACAAACAGCACAGCGGAATGAAAGATTGTAAAGATCGCGTCACAGTGCTAAGGTGTTCATATGCGGCGGGAACACACAAAGTTAAGTTGGTGGTTGTCGGCAAAAGTGCTCGTCCAGGAGCACTTAAGGATATTAAGATCATGCCCGTTGAATATAAAGCCAAAAAAAAAAGCCTGGATCACAGCAGACTTGATTAAAGAGTGATTCAATAGCTTCATTCGGCAAGCTCGTAAACACTGCAACAATGTTGGTTTGAAACTAAAATGCAAGATTGTGCTCCTATTTGACAATTTTTCAGCACACCCCCGCACACCCCCGGCAGAAACACTGGACAAAGAAAATGTTTGTGTTATTTTTCTACCACCTAACTGTACGCCATTGATTCAGCCACAAGATGAAGGAATCTTGCGATCACTTAAGTGTCAGTATCGTAAGGAGTTTTAGCAGTTTTTTTCTCCAGTCTAAATAGCGAGAAAACTGTAGCAGGAATCAGGAAAGCATATAATTTACGTGACGTGATTTGGGCACTAGCAAGAGCATGGGACAGCTTTCCTAAATCAGCCTGGTATAAGCTGTGGCCAACCTTGGCAAACAGCAACGTGATAGAGGATGAAGGAGCCGAACTTGAGGACTTCAAAGGGTTCGAGACAAAAACTGTGAACACATTGTTGCAAAACGCTAAGTGTGTCATCAATCCTGAGGTTAATGACTTAGGCTGCATTGAAGAAAATGTTTTAGAGTGTCTTCATGTTGCCGTTGATGTTCCTGTTGGTCATCATTTTACAGACCAGGAAATTATTGAATCGGTAACAGGCGCAGAAAATAATGAAGAAGAAGACAGCACTGAAGATGAAAAACCGAGCTCGAAAATTTCGCAGGGAAAGTGTCTAGAATATGTGAAAGGTTTAATAGCCAGCATGCAGCAGCACAGCTATTTCACGGAACAACAAATCATGTCTTTGTACGTGATACAAAAGCAGTTGATAAGTGAGAAGCCGAAATTAAAACAATGACGCCTGACGGACATGTTTACAAAAATTTTCTCCTCTACGACGACGCGCACTGAAGAGAATAATACGAAAGCCGGCACAAGCGGTACAAAGGCACTTCCCGCCACGTACTCAGACTTCAGTGACAGTGACTAATTCTGGTAAACAGGCATCATCGCTTTTTTTTCTTCGCATTTTACATTCCGTTTATTGCAGTGTAAAATCATAATTTATTTTGTGTTGTGTTGTTAGGGTAACTATGTACATATATGCACATCTAAACACAGTAGATTGTAAAACCTACGTCATGTTAGTTACAGTGCTTTTCACTTAAAGGATGATAATAAAGGATGGTGTTAACATATCGTGAGCGACGAGGCAGTTGCAGGCAATCACATTTGTTCAGTGTCAATGACCTACATTTCAAGGGCAGCTAGGCGAGAGAGGGGAACAAAGGAAAACGGGGAAGCTTGACCAGCTGGCTGCGGAGAGTCGAACGGGCGGGAAGCAGTGTTGCCAGATGACTTTAGCGCGGAGTTACGCCGAGATTCTTAGGTACGTTTAAATATTGTACTTCTTTTAATTTTTCGGTATTATGTACATAAAGTGTCAAATAAAATTCAAGAACAGTTTGTGTATATATGTTCACCATGTTTCTTATAGTAGGCCTACATGTGTTACTTTATTACAAACATACCTAACTTGCTTATAAACAAAAAAATTGCTGTTTTATTCGAACAATTCAGAAAACCGAACCGGTTTGTCCCCCGACTAGTTCGGATAAGCGAGGGAGCAGTGTAATGAGTGATTATCAGTATAAATTACAGACAAATCATTGTACTTGGCATCTCTGGAAGTGCTTAGCATAGTATTTGTATGGCACTTATGATTGTGGATATTTTCCTTTAAATAATGGATACTTTTTTCACATTTAGACTTGTATATAAATAATACTTCTCTCTGCCAGACTGGTGAGATTATTGCACAGGAAATAAATTTGTAACACTGTTTATCCTTTACTATTTGTCACCTGGCATTCCTCCGCAGCTCCTACATATCCCTCAAAAACCTTTTAGAGATTTTTTTAGGTAACCTCAAAACAAAACATACTTGCATTCTAATCCTGTTTCTCTTCATGAAAGATATTTGCTCTGCAGTTCATATAATCAGCCTTTATTTGTTACTTTCTTATAGACAGTTTTCTTTTCTATACATCTCTGCTGCCCACTTCTTTTCTCGTTCAAATTTCGCACTCCATTTCTATGGTACTCAATTTACAGCTTCACTTCCATTCTTCAGAACATGCAAAATAATCACTCAAATGTACTCACCTCGTGATGATGGATGGTTCATCAAAATAGCAAGTGGACATTCATCATCATCTAAAATATACTCTCTGTTATTGCTGCCACCATGATACTCCTTGCTTTCACCATTGTCAGCTGATCCAGAAGTGTTCACCTAGGAAAAAAATTCATAAATATTAAAACTTGTATGATTTTGAAGTGCAACATCACAGAAAATAATAACAATAAAATAAATATATTGAATGATTATTGAAGTAACACAATTACACAGCAATTCTAAAAAATCTTGAAACTGGAAAAAAATAATTCAAAGCCTAAATACTATGAAATTCTTACACAGTACATTGATAACACAAAAGCACATATATTCACTAATATTATTCATAGAGTTTAGATGTGCTGTTTAAGGCACTGAAATATAGGTTAGAGGCTGTATGTAACGAAGAGTGAAAATGCAATGATTGTCCATATCAAGACAGACCAACGTAAAGCAGATCAAAGAATAAATTAAAAACAAATCGTTAGGTCAAGCAAAGTGTGGCGTGCTGAGTAACAATTTACCCATAGAGTAATATTTAGGTATGAAACACACTAAAATTCCTGGGAATTCCCTTGATACCACAGATTATGTGAGGTTAAACTCAAAATATGAGTATGTTCAGAGGTAAATATGTAAATGCAAGAAGCCTCGAAAACACAACAGAGGACCTGGGAAACAATAGTATATAAAATTCAACATTTGATATAACTGCTGTATCAGAGGCAAGTGGCAAAACATTATAGTAGTTAATTACAATAATCATTTCACCATGCAGAAAAAACTTAAGGCCATGGGGGTTAAATAGGTAGGCTTTTTTGTGAATGGTTGCCGGTGTGCATGTCCTGGTGTTAGCATGTGCATGTGAGCATGCCCTGGTGTTAGCATGTATATGAGTGTGTGTCCTGGTGTCAGCATGTGTGCATTTCCTGATGTTAGCATATGCATTTGTGACGTTAAGGCCTGCTACAATGGACTGTTACTTTACCTACTAGTAGAACAGAAAACTCGGGAGGCACTAATCCACCTAATAATGTTAAAATAATATCAGAAACCAAACTATTTAATTTTCCAGTAGACTTTAGTAAACCCTTATTTAAAGTCTATGACAATAATAGTAAGTTAAAGGCCTCGCCTACCAAGCACTTAAAATGGATTGCAGTGTGTTCATGAATACATTTTTTTACTAAACTAATCTACATATGCCCATTGTATCATGGTACAAAAAGGAAATACACTTCGAACTATGATTAACGGGTTGTTTCAAAGCATCATGTTGATTTGAAAAAACAATTCGGAGCCCCTCAAAATGGCTAAAAACTGTTTTTTTAAACATGTTATACATGAATAACAACTCACAGTATTTGTGTGACACTGCCATACAATAATGCAATGGAATTTGCTTGAAACTTTCCACCAATGTGTCAGTCAGGTGAGTGCTTTACGATACCACAGCACGTTCGTTCAATGTCTTGGGGTAGAGATGATACCGTACCAGATGAGATGGTCAATATCACCCTAGGCACTGTGCCTCACTCACACAAACACACGGCCAGCAGGCGAGCACTTTAAGGATTAACAACTTTGGAAACTGGGAATGCCTAACAGTAAAGATGTTCAATACCTTTACAATTTCTTTACTGAAAACAAAATTAGTTCCAAGAGAAAAATATAAACAAAACCTATGTAGATTTTCTACAGTACTACTCAAAAGGAATCAGTTTTGCACCCATTATTTCTAAGAGTTGTAAAAATACAGAAGTATTTTCCCTTTTCAGCTTTGTGGATTACATCTTACTGTCTACATTTACAAAAAAGGAAAACCAAACTATAGAAAATAATGAGGCAAAACATATACAACATGTATTTAAAAGTTATTACAATAGGTTTAAATACTGCGAATCCCTTACAGTTTACTTGAGGCTGCTTCACAGGAGAGAATTGAGTGATTTTTGTGAAATGGTTATAAAGACAAGAAAACAGATAAGTCAGAAAAAATTGTGTTATGAATTCAAGGAAGGTTCCAGGTTTTTCAAATTCCAACAAAAAGCTTCTCTGGTAAATTTTATTAAGCACATGTGGGTTCTGGGAATAATAAACTGTAGGTGTTTCAAGATTAATATCTCCAGACGCATTAGAACCAACCATAAGAGTGATACAATCTTTTGTAACCTTGAATACAGCAACAGATTTCTTTCTCCTTCAAACGAATGTCTCTTCTGTCATCCACTTTCAAAACACAGCAGTTTCCATAAACAATTTTTAGCTGGAAATATTCACTTTCCTTGATTATTTCTACTAAGAGTTTAGTAATTAGCTTGCCATGTCTGCATCTGCACTTGTAGTCTCGTCTGTGATCTTGATGCTGTGTGTGAAGATTCATATTCTTCTTGGCTTGTATAAACCATCCAGTGCTAACTTAAAGGCAATGTTCCTCTGTTTCTAATGTTATCGAGATAGTTATTATTTATGGCTAGACGAGAGCAGCTATCAAAAATCTGTTTGGCAGTTTTCTTTGCTGCAATGCATCAATAGCATCATCTATTCTCACTTTCCTTTACAGGCAAAATAAAACAATAGTTTTCAACAAAATACCTTGTATCTGAAAACAAAGCACTCTCAATGTTCTCAACGTCAGCAATTTCTGTTTTCCTTAAAACTTCACTTTTGAGTGAAAATTTATTTATGATATGATCACAAGCATTTACAAAATACTTTCTCACAGATGTTAATAATGCTGTTTTGTCTGTTTCACTCAAGGTTTCAACAGCATTTGATGTTTCATTTCCAATCACTATTTCACTGTTCAGTCGCTGGTTTGTAACTAAATGATATTCCACTTCAAATATTTCAGTGACACTCTTCACAACATGGCTTGACAAATTTAGCATATAGCTCTTGAAAAAGACTACACAAGACTGTAAAATAATATTCATCTTTTCAAATGAAGGGATTATTTGAACAACAAATAAACAAAAAGCTTTGGTAAATGGATTCAACATAAACATGAATAAATATTCTTCATGTGAGAGGATAGACTTTTGATTTATTTGACTACACTTACTTATGGTGTGAAAGTATTGGAAACATGTTTATTGTTGCTTGTAGTAGTACCCCAATATGGTCACTTTATTCCACTGTTAGGCCTGCTTGAATTTTGACTTACACTATCATTTGAAAGATTGCTATTACCAGAACTATGTTGCAGTTACTTTCCATTTTGTGTGAAACCTTCTACTTATGCGTGGTTTTAGTAGCACATTGGGGACTTCCATTCTTATCAGCCACCATGACTGCAGTGTTATCCACACATAGAGCAAATAAATGTTCAACAGGAGTATTTGAATGTTTTAGTTCACCAAGTACCGAATTCCCAATGTTTTGCCCCGTACTGTTTCCCTCCATTGCTGGCAATGAAATAAGCTTGGAAACAATTTTTGCATGGACTGATCAAAAAATGTCACTACAATTGAATACAATTTGTAATCTGAGTTGTTGCTACCATCGGTAGCATCAGAAAATGTTACACTCTGCAGATTACTCAGCACTTCCTCTGAAACATCAATAGCCATCTCATTCATGATTGCAGTGGTTTTGGTTATACCACAGCAATACTTCTTTGCCACATCAGAGGTGGGGAACAAATTTTTAAACAACGGACCAGCATGATCAGCAACACTCTATGGGATATTTTGTTCTATCAAAAAATATATGAACAAACTCTACCTGTGTTACTTCATCTCCATGTACAACAGAAAAAATGTGACTGATTTTCTCGTTTTCATTGCCAGTTTTCACAATTTCACTGTGTTTGTTGCTTTTCAGGTAATTTTTATATAATTTTTACTGCAGTATGCAACATTTACATTACACCTACACACTGCACAAAGACAAACTCTTCACCTTTCATGGATATCAAAATACACAAATTCTTTCGTGTAAGCATTGAGGAATGTCTGAAAGTATTGCTTCTTACTTTTCCTGGTCTTTCAATACAATGCTTTAAAAAAAGACGTTGCATGTTTACAATTAAAACCTTTCACGCAATACACGAGATTACGCCGAAACAAAGTCAATTGGCACTGTACAACAGAATAAACGTCTCAAATAAGAAAGAAACAATAAAATATTCAGCTACATACTTCACTAAAAAAATTGAAAGCCAAGTAACTTTCGCTTCTCAATAAAAAGTAGAGACTTCCTACATGGTCATCTTACCCGTAGAATACTACTGACAGTATCATACATACTAAACAAACGACATGATTGGCTATCAACTTTTCAAATGAAAAAAAAAAAACTGACCAAATGAAACACCACTACCAATATACAGTGAACCCTCGATAACTCGGACTAAAAGGGGGGAGAAGCTGTCAGAGTTACGATTTGTCCGTTGTTATCGAGCGGTGTCCGAGGAGGAGAGGTAAGCAGACATTAATCACAAGAAACGTGAGGAAATCAGTACGCTATCATTTCAACAAGCAAAAGAGGCTGCAATACATACTGCTTTGTACATATCAATTTACAGGAGGGGGTTGTGGGGAAATTATCACTGTAAAACGTGGTGAACTATAAAAGAAAGAATGACAGAGAACCTGGGCCGGCAGATTCTTTTTTATTTATTTTTTATGCTACTTTTGGCTGATCTTTTTCATCTGTGCGAGAAGCTGGCACCAAGGCACCCTTCTACCACATAAAAGTTTACACCACCTCCTCTTGTCTGGCTGACGTCAGTCTATGTGCGTGCGTGTGTGTGTGTGTGTGTGTGAGAGAGAGATAAGCTAGGGTGGTAGAGTGCAAGCGGAAGTAGTCAAGGTCAACCGGTACAGTCTCAACAGTAATAAAAACACTGCACGTGACCACACGCAACTCACGAGATGATTACCTTAAAAATTGCTCAACATCAGCATGTCACAGTGTCTGCAGCCAGATGCTAGTTTCCTACGAGAAATTGTTTTTTTTTTCCAGGGCCTCTTTGTTAGAATACGAGGCCAGGAGCAACGTAAATCTCAGTCTACCTTTCCTCTTTTTTTTTATTAGTTTTAGTCTACGGCCGTGGTTGAAGTGATAATGTGCGCTTGTAGGCCTCTCTTCATACTAGCTGCGTCGTCATAGATCAGTGACGTCTTTACACACACTTTGCTTTTAAAATAAATTTCACAGATACCATCAACATTAACGGGAACTCAATAAAAGCCCATTCATTTTAATCATTTAACTTTTCCAAAAGCGAGGCGGCCCGGGGCAAATGCCCCTTTCTGCTCCCCCTCCCCCTTTTTTATAATTCATTAAGCCCTGTTTTTTTTTTTTTTCGATATCGTGCCGGCCTCTAGCGTAGTGGATTAGGCGCCAGTTTACGTTCCGAGAGTCCCTGGGTTCGAATCCTTGCTCGGGCATGGATGTTATGTTCTTTCACCTCACTTCACACTCATCGGCTTGTAAAACGTCGTTAAAGGGCCGTAAAACCCTCTTATCATCTGTCTACATCGCAATGCAAACCAATGGCTTTTATTATTTTTTTTTTATTAATGTCCGGAACAAATTGTTTTGCAATCTTGAATTTATCGCACATACCGGAACAAAATAAATTTTCCTTTACGTGCCATTGTGACCTATAGTTGCCGTCCAATTCATCAGCATCATGCTGAAATGTTTATTTATGATGACACACGTGCGTGACTGGTTCATGCGGCGAAGAAGGAGGAAAGATAAAGAAGGGAGGTCGGCCTGCTGAGTTACATCTCTACTCGCGCGCCTCGCTAGCAACATTTAACCACACGGAACTTGCCAGATATTTTACGGTGTAATTATTAAAGGCTACGTAGCGATGAGCAACTGCTTTTAAAGCTTAATACTGTTTTTAACTAAAACGTGATAGATTTAAATTAGGCAGACACAATTTTCTAATGATTTTGACCAAAAAATAATTTAATTAAAATTATTATTATTTTTTTATTTTTTTTTAATTCTGTCCGAGTTATCAGAAGTCCGGGACATCGAGGTCCGAGTTATCGAGGGTTCACTGTACCTTCCTATATTTGTCATTGGTTTCCCAAAACCATTACAGTTTAGCCAATACCTGCATAATACGTCAACCTGTTTTCTACACACACACACACACACACAGACACACACAGACACACACAGACACACACACAGACACACACACACAGACACACACACACAGACACACAGACACACAGACACACACACACAGACACACACACGAAATACATGGAGCAAGAAATTTTTATCACGTTGGTACTGTAAATTTTAAGGATAAACTGTAAAGGTTGGCAAGCATGTAATAGCTCTAAACAAATTTATGCGATGTACATAATGTCTAAGTTTTTAAATAAATGTAAGACATGCAAATTGCATAGCATAATGTTTTTCATATGCATTACTCTGGATTTATAGAAATGTTACAAGCATCAGCTCTAAGTCCCCTGAAACTGTGTCCCTACTAGTATGTTTTGTTTACATCAATACTGCTTTTTTTGTTAACTGACTTCAAAACAATGAGAAGGTTCTCAATTCAGTTATATTTTTATTTTATGCTTGTTACCTCAGAACTCAGTCATTTAAAACTGATTTAGAAAATTATTTTTTTTTTGTTTGAAAAGGGATATTTTCAAGGGGATTCCATTTTAATTTAACTGGCATTGGCACTTTGATTTCGAATATACACCACGGAACTCCTTAAAATCTAATAGGAAATGTATAGTGAGATGTTGGTAGGTTTGTGACAATCCAAGACTAGGTAGGTACCTGACTGTGGTACAGGATGTTCTGGACTGACTTTGACTGTGAAGGCACAATGGAACTCCTTAACTCGTTCACTGCGGTATTAAAATTAGCTATTTTAGCCCATATAATGTAAAAAAATTACATTTTATAATTTCTTGCAGTAATATTTTTTTTAAGTGTTAAAACATATCAGAAGTGAAAATAAACTTAAAAAAAGGGAAAAAAGTTATTGTTATTTTTAAACTACTTTATTTATAAAAATATGTAAAATTAACAATTTTTTTCCATTTATCATAATTTTGTAAATAGGCTAATGTTTCAATAATTTTGGAAATGTTTATTATAAAACTGTTTTATTAAAAATGTATTACTTGTTTTTCGGTTTTAACATAGGATGTACTAAATAATGTTATGAGAGCGCATACACTGTAAAAAAATCCCTTAATTTTTACTACAGAAGCTAATTTTTTGTAATTTTACTAGTGTTACAGTCATCTAAATTTTTCATTTATAAAACAATTTCTAATGATATCTGACACTATTATAAAGAACATGAACTAAGTGATTACAATAGCACATACACTGTAAAAAATCTTCAGTTTTTACTACTGAAATATTTTTTTTTTTTTTTTTTTTTCCCCACAATTTACTAGTATTACAGTCATTACGTCTAAATTTTTCATCTATAACACAATTTCTAATGATTTTTAACACTATTATAAACCACATGAACTAAATAAAATCGTAGTATGTACATACAATGTAAAAAAATCCTAAATATTCTTCATGAAATAAATTTCTGAGTTTTTACCTACAGCCATGCAATATATTTTTTATTTTCCATTTGTAACACAATTTTCAAATGAGTTGGGACACTTTTATAAAACAACATGACTGTAAACATAGATACACTGTAAAAAAACGTAAATTTACTATGTAAAATAAATTTTCGAATTTTTACATCTAGGCCTACAAGCTTTCATTATTTTAAAACTTTTTATCTGTTACACAATTTTCAAAAGCTTGGTGACACATGAACTAAATTATCATCACAGCACATACAATGTAAAAATAATCCTAAACCTACTACATAATTTTGTTTTTCTATTTATGCAACAACAGTCGTTCAATATGTTTTTTTTTTATTTTCAAATGATTTGGGACACATTTTTTTATAAAAATAACATGTATTGAACCAACATTAGACCATATACAATGCAAAATAATTCCTAAATTTGTACCAAATAGAATAACTTTTCTAATATTTACACCTGCACAAATTGTTTTTTTTTTATCATTGACACAATTTTTTGAATGATTTGATACACTACTAGATTTGGATTTGTGACACTAGAACTAAATCACCCTCTGATCACAAATATTGCAAAAATAATCAGTAAATATTTACAACATATATTCAGCAACGATTCGCATGAAAAAAATCAGCTGAATCACATATTTGAAAAACTTAAAAAATATATAACGTTTTCAACATTTGCAGACCACCTTGTTTTTTTTTTTTTTTTTTTTTTTTTTTTATGATACTTCTCGAAGCATGGCACAGGACACAGTGTTGGATGGTTGGGATAATTTTTGCAGAAGTAGATGGTTTGCTTCCTCTTGCAGTTTTCTTTTCCCTTCATTTTACATTGATACGGCATGACCGAGCATACAACACAGTTTGGTTTGTGTTTCTTATCAGTGCTGAGACCAATAAAATGACGCTCGCTAATTCGGTTGATGGAGACTACATCGGAACACAACCTCCCTCTTTGTTTTCGTTGTGGTCGTGAATACTCTTCTAGCAGCCCTTCAATCACTTTGTTTCTGTATTGAATTGCTGATAGTTTGTTGGTGTGCGACATATTATAAGCAATTTTTCCATTCACCAAAGCAGCCTCAATCATGAAATGCCATAGTACATGGTACCATTTTCTATTTTCGTGGTAATAACAACATGTCGATGACAGCTGGTCAAAACGATCGACACCATTCATGTTCTTGTTATATTCCAATCCACTTTAACTTTTTTTTGACCTCACTTTGACTTCTGTCACCTTATTGTCATGAACTGTTGACAGTAAAGTCACTCGTCCTGTATCGTGCCAGCTACATGCAATCTGTCCTTCCTCTTTGTTTATCCAGAATTTTGGTTTATCACTCTTTTTTAGTTTATATGCAATAGATTTTCAGTCATCCGGCATTCCACGTCTGTTAGGGCGAACTGTACCACATGCCCCAATTTCATTGTTGCGTAGATGTTGGAAGAGTGATGGGCTAGAAAAAAAATTGTCGCAGTAAAGAATATGCTGTGTGTTTTCAAAGCCCCGCAGAAGGTGTTGCATCACTCGTTCCCCCAAGCCCACGTTCTGGTTATCTCCTACAATTGCGGCTTTCCCTGCATAAACGTCAAACCTAAGAAGAAATCCGGTTTTGCTGTCACACAGCGACCATAGTTTCACACCCCACTTGGTTGATGGTTTTGAGGGCATGTATTGTTTGAACCAAAGACGGCCCTTGAAACGAAGCATCGTTTCATCAGCAGATAAGTTGCGTCCAGGCTGAAATTCGTCTAGATATGTGTCTTTCACGTGTTCAATGATTGGACGTAACTTGAATAGAGGATCATATTCAGGATGATTTTTTGGTTGTTGTTTGCTATTGTCGGTGAAATGCAAGAACGAACGAAGAAGTTGATATCTGTCACGGGACATGATGTTGGAATAGTTTGGCGTGGCATTCAGCCACGATGTTTCTGAGAAGTACTGTTCAATCGATGTCTTCCGACATAACCCCATGCCTATTTCAATCGCTGTCAATGCCATAATGTCTTCACATGTACACTCTTTCCATGTATTGTACCGCGACCTAGGTGAAAATTCTTTTGTCCCATTATTGCTGTAAAACTGATCCGCGTACAAGTTTGCTTCATTTGCAACAATACCGAAAATAGGTTTTGGAAAGAACTTGTAGAAGCAATCTACAGCAGAAGTTTGTGGGGTAATAGTTCTCAGAGAGGGATGCAAGCCAGTTTTTTGACACCAGTCCAATTAAACATCAATATTTTCATCACTCATATCTACCCATGCATCACTACTTACACACACAGCGGCACTGTTCCTTCTCGAACAAGTTTTGTGTGAAGCATCTTGTTGACTGCTCTCGTTACCAGGTTCCAAACATTCGTCGTCGCACTTGAAGCTTCAATTTCAGATATAACAGTCTCTGCTACACGCACTCTAAGACAAGATTCTTCACTTCCGTTATCACCGACATCTAATTCCGAGTCAGGATCGGCAAATATCAGGTCGTAACACTCCTGTTGTGTCAAAGTTGTTTGCCTCTTAAATGCCATCTTTATTACTCAACTGCTCGTGTAAATACACCGGAGATAAAACATGCATATGACCCAGATAAAATAACTATTCACGTTTAGCGAAAAAAACACTACGCACCGATACGGCAAGCGACATCTAGTGAGAAATAAGTCTTTTAGAAATTGTTTATCGCGGGGGAAAAAAATAAGCAACACACAAAAAAGCCTGGCTACGTTCTAAAAACACTTTTTTTTAAATACGAGCAGGGTCAATAAAATCGGCAGCTACACAGCAAAAAAAATATACGATTCAACTGAAGTCGCATATCACAGGTACACAATTGTAATGGTGTTCGACTGAAGTCGAACATCGCATTTTAAAAATGGTCTAACGCAATAAGTGGTGATATCTAGCAGGAAATATCATAAACCACATGCAGAAAAGACTAGCTACATTCCGAAAGTACTTTTTAATACCGTACATGCATGGTCAACAAATGTTCCGTGTCCTCAGTTAAAAAAAAAAAAAAAACACAATTCGACTAAAGTCGAACATCGCAGGTAAGCAATATTAATGGTGTTCGACTCAAGTCGAACATCGCAGCGAAAAAGTTAACGACAAACAGGCCGAATGAGGAAAGTAAGCGCCGCATCTCCGTAAAAATCAAGAAAAAGTTTTTTTAACAAACAACACTGACTCCAAAAAAAATTTACTCTGAAAAATGCACTAAAAAGTAAAAAATTATTTCGATATTTTTCGACTAGTTAAAATACAATCAATTTATTAGGACAATAACATACAACTACAGTATTGTTATTTTTGGAGTCGGTGTCAGCCAAGGTTAATAAATGTGTAATGAAGTAGTGTAGTCAAATCAATGGCATCTGTGGTCCAGCACATATCTGCTGCAAACAATTCCCTTCCCACCTTCTTAAACTAACTCTTCACCAGTTATTCCAGCACAAAAAAAATTAAGATTAAGTTTTTGTAGAAGCATACTTTCTCCCTCCTCTCTTATTTTCTTTCAGGTCTTCCCTGCCACCTGCTGATGTTATCAAATGGTATGGTTCTCCACCGCTTTCTTTTATCACCAACACAAGATTACTTGCGAATAGCGTTTGTACTTTTTTCTGTAGGTCCTAAAATGTGATTTTAGCCACACCATTATATAAGAGCTGTTTGATGTTAACTTCCTCCTTCCTATTTATTATTTTTGACATCTGTAATGATAATACACACTTTATTTAAATGAAAATCACTTGTTTAAAAAATAATGGTACAGTAACTAAACCGTTTGTGGCTGTGACATAAAGCTGATACACGAAAAAGCATTCAGGGAATGAATAAGACTGCGGTGCTTGGGTGCAAGCAAGGACGGCATGGCAGCAGTGCAGCGAGATGCTGACGGCTGCAACTGAGCCCGTCTATGATTTAAACTGTATTAAAAACTGTAGATAATATGCATATTAAATTTTTTTAACAACAATTATTATTACATGTTAAACGATTATAAACACTACAGATATTTTAACTGAACTTTCATCCCTGTAAACATCATTCAGTTTTTACAATAAACTTTAAAATTAAATATTAAATGTTCAAAAATACTCTGTGATTAAGCTTCACTAAAACTTACTTTATCTGCTCAAACAAAATGACAATGTGGTCAGTAAGTAACCTGAAATTTACATGTTTGTTTACTTCAAGAAATTTGAATTTTACATTTTTAAAGGTTTTTTACACATATGCTTCAAGTACTTTTAATCCATTATTAATATTTTCAATACAAAACTATTTAAATGGTTCACTAACAGTTATATTATGAACTTCCAATGTTGGATCGAGGGATTTTCTGCTATCAGATTGCAGGTGGTTTGCACTGCATATTTTAAAAAATCTTTATTAAAAAAATTATTTCTGCAATTTTATTCTTACACATTTCTAGACAACAAGAAAGGTTGGGGAATTCATCCAGTATCTAGATATTTCTATTTAAACACTTATTTTACTTTCCAGAATTTTTTTAACTAGAAATTTCTAACATACTAAATCCCAGGTGATTTACCTTATTGTTTGAACTCTGGCTTTGACTTGATTATTGGAAAAGTGAAACTGCTAATGGAGAGGTCTGCTAGTTTAGATTAGGTTTATTACTACAACAATATTCGAATCAGGTACTGTATTAAGATTTTTATCATTGTCAATTTTATAGTCAATTTTGAACTGAATACGATTAGCATTCTTTTTCTTGTGATTAATTAAAATACATTTAGTAAAAGTACTGTGTTATTCACATTTTTAAGATTATAAAAATATATTTATGTTAATTTCTGGTTACAAGATATTTTCGAAAGTTTTATGTTATGTGTGTTTCTGATAACAAGTAATAAACTGAAGAGGACATCTGCTGTATGTTCTTAGTTATAACACTCCCCTCCCCTGTAGCACTGCAGGCCTAAGGTATATAGGCCTATTTAAAGGATATATTTTTTAAATGTAATTATTATGTAATTCAATTCCAAAGGTGACAGTGGGAGAAGGAATCTCACATTTCTTTTTACAGAAAAAGTTAAATTTCAATTAGGGAATTATGTATATATTTATAGCCACAATGCTGAAGGGCGATGGAGCATAGCCTTCTTTGAACAAGGGCATGGTGGTAGAGGTGTTGAAAATCTTTTGCATTATATTTCTTGTTTGTCCTCTGCCATTAGGGAGTGTTTTGGAGCCTGGTAAACCTTTGGCTGACACCGTAGTTGTGTATGTTAGTGTTAGTGAAAGGTGGAAGGCCTATATGATGAACATGTACGCCTTATTAGGCAACAAGCGAGAGCCAAGCCTGTGATTGGATAGCTGAGTAATGTACAGTGGTGGTCACAATGTCAGGCGAAAATACCATCGCCAAGCACGAGAAAACGGCACACATTGGCCGAGGACAGTCATACGAGTGGGCTGCAGCCGAAATATTACATGACTGATTAGGGAATGGCAAACTTATCATGTGTGGGCAGCACCACAGCCTTAAATTTCCTTATGTTTTTAATTGTTTAATGTTGTTTGTATTTTCGGACTTAACCTCATTCTTCTAAATGGTTTTTCCGCTTGCACGTGTAGGTCATTTAGTGCAGAATGCAGAGACATTCCCCTTTGTAAATGTAGGCTGTATGCCGATTTTGTTTATTTTCCTTCCAAACGAGACTTTTGGTGGCTAATATACTTGTGACTGGAGGAATACTTTTTTTTGTACAAGTGATTGTGAACTATCAGGAATAAAAACTAAAACAGAGATCAAATCATTCATTTCAATGAATAACAAACAGTCCAGTATCCATTGAGTGATACTTAACACCAACCGAGCTAGTCGTGGCACATAGAAAAATTGTATTTCAGTTCATCTTAACAAACCCATCACGCAAGGGCATGGCTGGATGATCTGCTATTACAAAATTTAAGCCGCAGAGCCAGAGTTATTTCGACAGAGATAACAAATGACGACGTGAGACCCCTGCACTTACCCTGTGAAGTATACCATGTCTTCACACTAAGTATTTTTTTTTTTTAAATTTATTACTCTAGAGCATTAACGCTGTTACGATTTATCTCATTAAATTAAACAGGAACGAAATTTTTTTTATAACTGTGTTAGGTCAATGCTTTTTGCGTAACAATTAGTTTTATTCTGTATTCAGTAAGCAGAACTGACAGCCTGATACAAACCTCTTAGTCAGTAATCCTAATTTTCTTGATAACATCTATATCAAAAATTCAATACACTACTCCCCCGCTTATCCGACTCTATATTAACCCAACCTTCAGTTAACCGAACCGATTTTCTCCATGTGATAAATGTGAATACATGCCCATTAATATGTACAAACATGCAAAATGATTAGCGTGCGCAGCACGCAATTGCCGTGTGCACTGTGCCTGTCACGAAGTGAGCCGCGAGCGATGCAGGAAACTGAATGGGGAGAGGGGGCAGGGGAACGGTGATGGCGGACGGGTAGGCAGGCAGCGATTATTCCCCTCATTCTCCCAACTTCCCCACTCACGAACACGGGGAAGTACTGGCTGTTTTCCAAGCGGTGTCTATCTTGCGCGTGATATAAACAGTTGGTGTAACTCCCTCGTAGGATAATTATGAACATTTGTTTATTGTTTGTATCGCGGCTCGCGATGTCTACAAAAAGAGCAAATTTGTGTCCAGTTCGAATGAGGAACGTAAAAAAGTTGTGTTGCCTATTAAAGACAAAATGGACATTTAAAAAAAACTGGATGCCGGTGCATCAGTTAAATCACTGTGTTTGTTACGGAATAGGCAGAACCATTGTGCATGACATAAAAATACAAAAGAACGAACTCTGCATGTTTTATGCTGATAGTCAATCAAGTAAAGCAATGGAAATTCGTAAAACAATTTGATTGAATAGAAGTGCAGAACTGGATAATGTTTAAATGGAGTGGTTTCGACAACACTGTAGTGAAGATGTTGCTATTTTTGATATATTATTAATGGAACAGGCAAAAATGTTTCATGCTGAACTCAAGTTGCCATTCACGTGCAACTACTCCATTGGGTGGTTGTATAGATTCCAGCAACGCCATGGCATTTCAGCTTTCAAGAAGAAAGGTGAATTGCTTTCTGGTGACACCAAAGCAGCTGAAAAGTTCGTCGGTGATTTCGCGAAATTAGTTTCTGGAGAAAAACTTTCTCCAGAACATATATATATATAACGCAGATGAAACGGCACTCTCCTGGCGTTGCATGCCGCGATCGAGCCTAAACAAAGCCGATGAACAGCACAGCGGAATGAAAGACTGTAAAGATCGCGTCACAGTGCTAGGGTGTTCATATGCAGCGGGAACACACAAAGATAAGTTGGTGGTTATCT
The DNA here is from genome assembly GCA_003012365.1 of Medauroidea extradentata. Taxonomy (NCBI): domain Eukaryota; kingdom Metazoa; phylum Arthropoda; class Insecta; order Phasmatodea; family Phasmatidae; genus Medauroidea; species Medauroidea extradentata. The sequence continues at coordinate 49,218 of PNEQ01131721.1, forward strand.
GCAAAAGTGCTCGTCCAAGAGCATTTAAGGATATTAAGATCACGCCAATTGAATATAAAGCCAGCAAAAACCCTGGATCACAGCAGACTTGATTAAAGAGTGGTACAATAACTTCATTTGGCAAGCTCGTAAACACGGCAACAATGTTGGTTTGGACCCAAAATACAAGATTGTGCTCCTATTTGACAATGGTTCAGCACACATCCCGGCAGAAACACTGGACAAAGAAAATGTTTGTGTTATTTTTCTACCACCTAACTGTACGCCATTGATACAGCCACAAGATCAAGGAATCTTGCGATCACTTAAGTGTCAGTATCGTAAGGAGTTTTAGCAGTTTTTTTCTCCAGTCTAAATAGCGGGAAAACTGTAGAAGAAATCAGGAAAGCATATAATTTACGCGACGTGATTTGGGCACTAGCAAGAGCATGGGACAGCATTCCTAAATCAGCCTGGTATAAACTGTGGCCAACCTTGGCAAACAGCAACGTGATAGAGGATGAAGGAGCCGAACTTGAGGACTTCAAAGGGTTCGAGACAAAAACTGTGAACACATTCTTGCAAAACGCTAACTGTGTCATCAATCCTGAGGTTAATGACTTAGGCCGCATTGTAGAAAATGTTTTAGAGTGGCTTCATGTTGACGATGATTTTCCTGTTGGTCATCATTTTACAGACCAGGAAATTATTGAATCGGTAACAGGCACAGAAAATAATGAAGAAGAATACAGCAGTGAAGATGAAAACCGCCCACGAAAATTTCACAGGAAAAGTGTCTCGAATATGTGGAGGGTTTAATAGCAGGCATGCTGCAGCACAGCTATTTCACGGAACAACAAATCATGTCTTTGTACGTGATACAAAAGCAGTTGATAAGTGAGAAGCCGAAATTATAACAACGTCTGACGGACAAGTATATAAAAATTCCCGCCTCTACTACGACGCGCACTGAAGAGAACAATATGACAGCCGGCACAAGTGGTACACAGGCACTTCGCACCACGTACTCAGACTTCAGTGACAGTGATTAATTCTGGTAAACAGGCTTTGTCTCTTTTTTCTTTGCGTTCATTACATTCCGTTTCCTGCAGTGTACAATCATAATTTATTTTGTGTTTTGTTGTTAGGGTGTGCACATCTAAACACAGTAGATTATAAAACGTACGTCATGTTAGTTACAGTGCTTTTCACTTAAAGGATGATAATAAAGGATGGTGGTAACATATTGTGAGCGACGAGGCAGTCGCACGCAGTCGCATCTGTTCAGTGTCAGTGACCTACATTTCAAGGGCGGCTAGGCGAGAGAGGGAAACAAAGGAAGACGGGGAAGCTTGATCAGCTGGTTGCGGAGTGTCAGCTGGCTGCGGAGGGTCAGCCGGGCGGGAAGCAGCATTGCCAGATGACGTTAGCGCTGAGTTACGCCGATATCCTTGGGTACCTTTAAATATTGTCATTCTCTTAATTTTACAGTATTACGTACATAAAGTGTAAAATAAAATTCAATGAACAGTTTGTGTACATATGTTCACCAAGTTTCTTATAGTAGGCTACATGTGTTGCTGTAATACAAACATACCTAATTTGTTTATAAACAAAAAAATTGCTGTTTTATCAAAACAATTTAGAAAACCAAACCGGTTCTTCCCCTGACTAGTTCGGATAAGTGAGGGAGCAGTTAAACATCAGTAATCTTATAAAAATGTACTCTACAATTTAACAATCATACCTGAACAAGGCAGAAATTATGATGATCAGCATCTTTTTCAAGTCCATATTTTGCAAGCATCTCCTTAACCACTTGCTGTGCTGAATCTCTAACAGACAGTAGAAGTGTCTTGTATGGAACATCACGACACAGTGATTCACCATATATTTTGAGGGTACCACCAGTGTCAGGCCCACCATCTTTGCTACGAAACTGCTGCAATTTGCGCTCCAACTTTTGCTGACGTCTCCGCCTCATTACAGCCTCAGGGTTTGAGATTGATCTCGTAAAACTCGTTTCTGGTAATTCTAAAAAATTAAAAAACATTGTTACCACAAAAATATTTTGTCACTTATTAAAGTACTAGTATACATAGAATGTAACTCAGTGAGCAATTAAAATGTCCACAATATTTTGTGCAAGAAGTGAAATAGTTGGGGTGAATGTTTAGGTGCTAGTGAGATGATAAAAGATAATTTAGCAGAATGCAAGGGAACGAGGAAAATGGAGTCACCTGATAAAAAACTGCTGGCTCAGCTATCATATTTCTCACACACAAAAATCAACAGTGACTCTACCAGGAATCAACCTCAAAACACTGTCTTGGAGAAAAGTTTTGGAGCTGTCTAATAACATAACATTAACCAACAAAATATTTCTGACACATAGCAGTTAATAAATAAGAGTGTTTTAACACATCAAACTAGTGTACAAGTCGTAGTCACATTCAAAAAGAGATGTATTAGTTTGTAATCACACTGATTATGCAAGCATGGTTTATTACACTTCTTAATTACTATTTCTACCCAACTAAAACAATTTACAAATTCACTCCAGTGTAATTCTGGGATGGTTTCCTTTGTCCATGTTTTTTATTAAAAAAAAACTGTTTAAACAATATTATCACCTGAAAAGGTATGTTAGAAAAATCAATAAGACACCTGCAGGCATATCCTTCTTAATGAAATGTTGAATCTTCACTTCAAGCATTTAATATAAAACTACTAACACTTAATTTTTTTATTTGCTTCATTTATCCTGGTTCGATACAAATTGTCTTTTGGCTTGCTTGGCTTTCCTCAGCGGTTTTGAAAATTTCTTGCTCAAATAAACTTCTCCACTTGATCCAATTTTTTCACCTTTCTAGCTAGTCTAAAAACTCATTCAGTAGCTTCAGTGGCTGATTTTGAAATGAGACAACTAAGGGATACATTTTCACTTAAACTAACCTAAAATAACCTAGACTTACAGAATTAATTCTTTATGTAGGGATACTTATAACATCTCTAGAAACAGTTTTCATTAATAGTCATTCTTAATATTTACCAACATAACAAAAAACACTGACACAGATTTATTGTTCATCCTAGCTTTCAAATGTGCCTTCTTTCGAATATTTGGGCCGGAAGTTCTGCAGAATAGCAATCTAATTTTTCAAATACACTCTGTTCTGTCACACGCTTCATTTCTAAACGGCTTCCAAGAATACAAAACTACCGAAACACGAAAAATATTCACGCATCTATATTCACCAAGATTTTCACGTTTGTAGCACAAGCCGTAGTTCCGTGATTAAATCTGTAATAGTTACGGAAAATCCGTTGTAGTTGGCAGCTCTGTATATCCAGAAAAACTGCTGAAAATTAATTTTAATCATTGTTTCAACTTTTTGTTAACATAAAGAAATGAAAATCGCAGCTTAGTAAACAAGTTAACTGCTTCGTTTTGCCGAGTCATAACAACCATTTACTTCCAAAATTCTGTTAAAATTACGTTTTCATTATAACATACATATGACATTAATGCTTGGTTACAGCACTGAAGTTATAAAAGGCATAAAAAATTATTATGAAGTTCATTTTTGAGGATGTTCCAGTTTATCACAGTTACTAACTGTTGAAAGAAATGCAAAAAAACTAAAATTTTGTTTGTATATTGACTCGCTTATGGCTCTAATGACAACAAAGGCTGGTGATTGTTTTGAAAATAACCACAATATAACTGTGCAGTAAATATGTGCTGTATTGATTAATTTTGTCTGTGTTTAATGAGAATTTGTTTTTGATTTATTCATGTACACAATTATCTACATAGGTTAGGTGTAAATATTTGGGTAATGTGTGAGAATGCCCTAATATTAAAAAACATATCATTCAACAGAATATTAAATGTGTTATGTTCTTGTCTCATGTCAACTATCTAAATAGATTAGGTGCTACTATCTGGTCAATAAGTGAAGATAAAATAAAATTAAACAACATATCACAAAATTGAATAATAAATGTATAAGTTACATGTAAACCAAAAAGAAAACTTTTTTGCTAAGTGGTATTCCCAGTCCCGAACTAGAATTTTAATGGCTCCATCCCACTCATATTTCGTCCTGATAGTGAATAGTCATTCCCATCCATTTCTATTGTGTTTGATACTATGTCATCCTTCAAATAAATTTTTCATCCATCCACGTGCGTGGTCTGAAGGTTGTAGGGTAGGAATACTCCCATCCTCTTCCTCAAGTTCCAATACAGAAAAATAATTTTTTTTCAAGATTTTCAATGTTTAGAATTGTATATGTGCAAGACTGCACAGCACTATTATTTTCACTAGTGGCTAGTGTGATGTAAGAAGAAGGAAGCCAAATAAATTGTGTTTTCTCTAATCTTGTTGCCTGTATTATTTCTGAACTGCAATCTCCAACTGTTTCACCATCTTTCATTAATGTACTGCATATGAACTTTATTTCTCAACATCATGAACAGTAGGTAGGCCTACAATGTTTGAAAAGTAATTTTACTGTACAAAGTCTCAAAATGTGACAAATATTCAAGACAATGACTGTAGTATTCTGTAAACCATAAATTTGGCCTAGGAAATGTTATTTGCGATCAAAACTGACTCGCTGATTTTTCAGTTGCAGTATACATTGCAATAATTAAACAACGTGGTTCTGCTCAACCATGTAACAAAGATTGCACTGTTCAAAGTTGACGTGAAATGCCAATTTAAAAACTCATTTTGACTATAAATAATACACAGCCAAAAAAAAATAAATAAATAAATAATTTAGAAATAAAGAAAAAATTTTAAGTAAATTTATAAGTAAATTGCTGCTACCAAACATATCATAATCATAACCACTTTTAGTATCTACATTATGTTAACTCTTAAAAGCTGAACGGCAAAAAAATCATTATTTCCAATTTGAACACAATACTTTTTAATTTATAAACATTATTTCTTATAATTTTTATATCCATCAGCATTTGCAAAGCAACATGTCAAAAGACAAAGTTTCTGGAACTCATTGCCAATGAAACATAAATCACCTCCATAAAAAAAATTTACTTTACATATATAAGTCATATGAAATCTCTAATGTAAATCATAGAAATGTTTTCATGCATTTAAAAATTCTGCTAAAATGATCACTGTTTTTAAATGAAAAATCATTTCAAAAAGTGGTAACAGACATTTCATTGAGAAAAGTAACTCACAGCCACTGTATTCGCTGCAGATTATTTAATTTTGGTAGGTGAAGCAGTAACTAAATTCAAAAAGTATACAAAAATGTTGACTTTGAAATGTCACTATACAACCACCACTGAACCAAAATTATTTTATTGAACAGAACTGTTGTATTTTACAAACTATAATGCTAAGCATCAATAATAACTAGATAAGCTAATTCTTATAAACTGCAGATTTGTATGTTATCTTGAAACTTACGACAAACATTTAAAATTTGTAAAAATACTATTATTGCCAAAAAAAATAAAGTAAAATAATTTCAACATGGTCAAGCTGTTAAAATCACATATGACTGCATACACAAACAAGTGCACACACATATGCCCACAGCTTACATCAGGTCAATAATATTGTATACTTAAAAAACCCTTCACACAAGTGTGTTCCCTGCCGTACAACAAAACCAATGCAGATCAGTAAATATTTAGCCGCAGTCAAAACGTAAAGTATGTATACGTTTTCAGGGGGCAACCTAACCACATTCTGATTTTAAGGGCAGTTTTTTCATGTAAAAAAATAATGTTAAGAAATATAAACATAATAATTTTTAATAGCACTGCTTAAATACACCTAACTTTTGCAAGTGCAAAATATCAACCGAGACAAATTGAAACATAAACAACAAAAATTATTGCTAAAGCATTTCAAATACATACAAACTTACTTACTTATTTTAAAAAAATGAATACATTTGAAATTAATTTGTTACAGACCATAACTGCAAATTATTTCACACTAAAAACAGCAGCAAACGACCCAAAACTGATCAACCTTATTTTCTTACTAAATCAAAAATTAAGAGCTGATAAAATCTGTTTCTTTCTGTTTTATAAATTTTCTATAGTAACTTTACAGTTTAACTTGGTGCACACGAGTAAAACAAGACTGGGCCTATTAATTTGATTTTTCAGTTTGTTAAATGCCATCTTTGTTTAAACTTCAGTGGCTCTAAGTTAAACTGGCAGATCACATAGGTATCTTACTTTCTAGGAGAGAGTTGCACAACGTTCCGTAAACAAGGTTCCTACCATATACATAATACTATTAAAACTACACACAAAACTTATAACAGTCTATGACTATCACTGCAAAATTCCTTCACAATAATAGTTATAGTTTGTCTGTGAACTGTAATCTTTCATGATTTCCTTTGCATTTAGAACAACTTACCATGAGACAGTTAATATTCTCCTTAAAGTGCCAACAATTTTACACTTGTGCAATTAGGAGTTAAGATTACGAAAACTGCAACAAAACAAAATCATTCTGGGATTTTGCATATTTATAACAGTTGTGGCTCATTGTAAAAATAAGGAGAGTAAGTGGGATTTTTTATTTATGTGCGTCATAAAAGTAATTGTATAATGCTTACTGCAAAACATTAACGCAGTACAACATTTGAAAACAAGGTCTAGATAAAAGTTTAATATTTTAAGCTTATTATGAACATTTTTTATAGAGTAATTGGCTTCCTAAGTGTTTATTCAGACATTTAAAGTATTCAACATTACTTGGGAAAATGTATTTACACTGGAATGAGGGAAAACGTTTCACAGTTTATCCGAATTTCATAAAAAGAATTCCGCCCATGACTTTTTGGTAACAGTTGTGCTCACAAGAAATAATTTCCAGTGTGATAGCATACAGCTGGAAAATTTGAGCTATAATGCATTTTTTTGGGACCTAAGACAAGAACATCAAGGGAGTGTATTAATTAAACAACCACGGTAGAATCAAGATTTAACAAAATGTAACACACCAGAAAATTATTACTCTAAATTGACGTTCCATTAAATTCGACTCAATTACGTTTACTCCCCAAAACCAGTACGTAGTTACGAAAAAGTATTTTTCTTTACATATTAGGACTGTCTGTGGTGAAACTGAACTCTTCAATTTAAATTGAATCCTATCTTAACTCACAAAGATGTTTATCACACAAAAATATACCACTCGACACTATAAACAACCTATATTTGATGTAAAAAAATTAACCATTGTAAGTCACTTAACACGTAATAAACACAAAATTAATTCTCTACAACATTATCTACAAAAAGTACAATGCAATGCACACATATCATTTATTAGAAATATACATCCCAATAGGCTGTGAATCTTCTTTTACCATCACAAAATCTTTAACATTAATTTCAGTGTGTGTGATATTTTTCATAAATGCTAAAAAAATTTCCCATACAATGGAAGTTCAAAATATCCCAAAAAAATAGGTCGTAATGAGACTATCCAATAAACAAATCTTGATATCAACCAGTAATATATAAGGTAAAAATCTTGTACTAAATTTTGTAGATACCGTGGTTAATATCTCTGCTATTATAAGACACTCTGCAGGAAATATGTTCGGCCTATGTTTATTTAGCACGATATCCAATAATTTTACAGTTCTGTATTCTTTGTTAGCTTTCAATGATACCACTTTCACTCGTTACATCAAAAAATTATGGCACTGTACCTCCTCTGGCCTTAGCCATATCCTGGAATGAGTGAGTGAGTGAGTGAGTGACAGATTTTGGTCAGCGCTTAACATTGAGGTCTTTAGCACTGGTGAGGGGTGACATGATTTGAGTATGCAGCAGCACCAAAATGAAAGGGCAGGGGAAACTGAAGATCCTCGAGAAAACCAGCTGACCAACGGCATCGTCCGGCACAATTCCCACATGTGAAAATCCGGGGACCGACCCCGCTGGGAATTGAACCCAGATCACCCTGGTGGGAGGTGAATGGTCTCACCATTCGGTCACCGCAGCCCTTTCTGAAATGAGTGCCCACTAATAAAAGTGCAATGCGGGCATAGTGGGTGTGGGGAATGAAAGAATGAGAGTGTATAGAGAGAAGCCACCATTTTAAGGACTAAGGGCTACCGCACATTGCCTCTTTCCACAGTTTCGCGAACTAGAGGGCTCAAAACTAAGCCTAAGCCAGGAAGGGCCAATTCATGTAGTCGTTGCG
>PNEQ01131722.1:0-57426 GCA_003012365.1 Medauroidea extradentata
AGTTTAACGTAACATTTCAAGTCTGTTCACAAAACATCATGGGAATCCATGCCATCGCACACAACTACCAGGTAACCTCCATTAAACTATAGTTATGCACTAGGCGAAAGTATGTCCATGGAAATTTCCACTCGGGAAAAAAAACTGCGTCGTAACCAGAATCGTTAACTGCCGCTGATGTCAAGTTGACACCGTCACAACTGAATAAAAAATATATAGTTTGTGGAGAATTCTCAGAGGCGGGGTATTGCACACAGAGAACATATTTCTGATTGGAAAATCTGCTTCTTATGCCTCGTGGTCAGTGTTTGGATATATCTCCCTTGTCTCGGAGCTCTACTGGCAAATCACATACGTATGTCATCGCAATAGGCTTATTCTCATTGGTGAAGTTAAATAAGCGAAATATCTTAACAAAGACACGTTGGCAATAACTATGAAGGTAAGCTGCCAATGTGCACGTAATGTATTGAAACAGAATTTTGCAAAACATTTTCGCGACTATCTCGTGCCACTGATTGGTTGACAGAAATCTGCCTGTCACGGAGGATGAGAAGCTCAACAATGGAGGAAAGACGGAATGTGAAGGGCGGGAGAAACAGGAATACCGTGAGAAAACCCATCGGCGAACTTCAGCGAATTTCTGGGAATCTTACCAGGAACGCCTTGTTATAAAGACATTAAACCAGTTAATTATTTTTGTTTGAAAAAATTACTGAAAATAAACTATACTTACAGGCACGAGTATTTCGCGTATAAATCTGGCAACAGCCTAGAATTCTCAGTCCTACATATGCGCTGGCCGAAGTTGAAAATCCATTGGCGTCTAACCGTGCAAGTGGGTATCACGTGTATTTCCCACGAGTTGTTTCTTACTTATCACTGGCTTGTAGTCGTCAAATGTGTGTTAACACAGCTGTGGTATAATCACAGAAAGGGCGGTGAAGTGTACGTTAGTGATGTTCAAACTGACTTAGAATCAGTACGCGAAATAAACGTGCCTCTAATTATACTGTAAATCTTGACTTTCAACATCTCTGTTTTTAATTACTCAAAAATTATGTTTTTCGTTTTCGTTAATTTATGGAAATAGACTGTGATATCTTATTTCCGTGTAAATTATTTCATTTCACTAAGTCAGTTTGTTCTCAGTTGCGTGCATACTGCCGTAATATGCAAATTTTATTTTTGAACGCTATGCAGTTTTCAAATAATTTTCCTGCGAAGATAATGTACTCAATTGTAACGTGTACAGAGCGAATACTTTTTTTCCGTACAAATAATGTAACTGTGGGAAGATGCCAGTCATACAGTTATTTTATGTTCTCTTAATTAATATTTAAACTCATTTTTAATAAAACTTAAAGCTCATTATCTGCGTACACGAATTTCCAACGAAAATAGTATCCTTACGAAATATTTTTTGCGCTTTTGTTCAAACATTATGTTTTTTTTTCTTATCATTACATCTTCCCCCGAGTTACGCTATAAAAGTATATATTATTCTCTCTTTAACAGCCTTCAGGCATAGTATCTACAGAGACGACTGCCCTATCATAGTATGGCATTCCAACCTGACCGAATAGCGTATAATATTACGTGAGATTGGACTGGAACATAGAGCCTCGGTGAAATCGAAGCGAGAAAGAACACGGGAAGACTTTGAGATAACTCCATTTCAATCCAGACAACAACACCCTAGTACATCTGTGCTGGAAGAGAAACGAGAGTATTAAATTTAAAAATTTTAGCCTGTCGATTTTAATTATTTAAGAACAGTTATACTTTGGTATTCTTGAGATTTTTAAATGATTGTTGCAACGGGAGTTTACAGTTAGCAAAACATGAGCAATGGCGTATATTCACGAACCAATAAATTCTGACCCAACTTGTGTTGAAAGACAAAATACAAAGACGAACAAAAAATGGTATGGTATTCTCGTATTTTTATATACGTACTAACCAATCACTTAACAACTTCAGTTCCTTTTCCTTCTTTGTTGGTTTTTCATGCGCTTCATCCTCTCCCCGTGCTATTCTCGATTTCTTATTTCTTCTGCCTTGGCAGACATTAAATTTAGTTTTTATTCTCAAACCGGTTTCTTTCTATTATTACCGTTTCTTTTATGTTTATTTCTGGTTCTTTCCTTATTTCTGTTATCCGTGATATCTCTAATTCTTCTGCCAGAAATGCTTGCATATTTGTTTCGTTAGCCTGTCAACATTACATTTTTATTAAATATATTCGCTTTTAGCTGTGAGTTATTTATCTTAACTTTTACTATTAATGAATATTTTAGCGGGTTCCCATACCGTTTATAGTCTGTGTGTGTGTTGTAGATTTGACAGTATATTTAAAAACCGAAGCCATTCATCTTAAGAGGAATACCAAATAATCAGTAGTCAAGAACTGAAATAACTGATAATTACCATCGAAGAAAGAAGTAGACTAATCAATAATTATGAGTAGTTCCAGAAATCTAACCGACGAATAGGAAAAGCTAGATTATTCTAAACAAAAATACGCTGTAAATATTGCTTCTACTTTTACAAGGGAATTCTTTGGAAACTCAGTTGCCAAAGAAATTCGTTGTACTGCTCCTGCAGCCTATGAAAGGTTTTAAGAGAGCGGCGCAGCGGACGTGAAATGGTATCTATTGCGCAGCTACCAGCCCCACATTTCCCCTCCCAACCAGTGGGAGGGAAAATGACGGAGCCCTGAGTATGCCATTATCAGCTACAACCAATCAGCAGATGCGCACACCTCCACTGGTTAGGGGCAGGAGGAGGAGAAAATTTCCCCTCTACACGTGCCAAAACCGTTCCTAGATTGCGTTCCAGTAAACTTACGAAGGTTGTTCTTGTAAATAAATTTTTGGTGGGAACAATCTCAGCGAGGTTTTTAGAAACGATGACACAAAACCAGGTACAATTTCAGGATGTGGGAGAGGATTCGGCCATGGCCTTTGTAAAAGTGCCGTACTAGCACAGGCATGGAGTTATTCTACATAACCATATAAAACGTAAATCAGTATGGAGATCGAACTTGGTCCCCCCTGAAGGCGAGTCCAGCGTGTTACCGTTGCCCACCTTTCGCTCGGTGTAAAAGTACAAAAATAGATTTCAACAGTGTATGTATAATCGTGGGAACCTCTACTGTGGGACACCAGACAGCCGCGTATCTTCGTGAATAATGAAAATAAACAAGCGACAGGCGGAGTGACGTGGAAATAACGAAGGTGCCAGCACAACGTGTAGAGGTGAAAAGATGTCGGCTGAATAGAATCCCTAGGCATTATACAATATTGCGAGCCGCCAGCGGCCGCCCATTGAAGCGGCTTGTTTATAACGCGCAGGGGGTGATGTGTCTTAACCTCAGGGGAGGCTGGTGAGGGGAAGAAGAGGAGGGGAAGCTTCACAGCGAGGCGCCACGAGGACAATGCACGCGCCGTATTGACCGACGTAGTGAGTGCCTCAGGCATACTCTTCTATATAGAACCTGGCGCTAACGCACTCATCTCTCGCCGACCCTGCTTATTTATTCACAACCCTTTCCACGCGTAGCTGCGAATACCGTCCGCCAGATAAAAATAATAATAAAAATAAACACTCCTGCATCGTTACTACGGCTTGATATTTTATTAACGTGCGCTTTTGTAAACCTTCAAAACATAGTCTATCAGGGCCGCAACTACAAAGGGAGACAGGGGTAGGCTAGATTGCCCTCCTTCAATAATATTACGTGTTCTTAATTTAGTATTGTAATATGTAATTTTATATAATTTTATTAAAGCAAAATTATATTATCCAAGACTGTGACTTTGGTACCTCATTAACGGTCAAAATTGTAACAGCAATTATTTCGTTTGCTCCCTCTTGGGAATTTTGAGTTGTTGTGGCCCTGGGGTGGGTGATACAATGGCTTTGAACTTCAATAAACATTTAAATTTTGATCGTATATTTGATACGTTAGTCACTTATTGCCAAAACTACAATATGCCTGCTCTCTGAGATTTTTAAATGTTTGTTGCAATGGAAGTTTGCAATTAAAATTTATTGGTTTGTGGACATACGTCATTGCTCATGTTTTGCTGACCAAACCTGTGTTGAATGACAATGTACGAAAACGAACAAGGGAAAAAAACAAATATTAAACACACACAAAAATAAAAAAAGCATTTTTTTTATTTTTGTGTGTGTTTTATATTTGTTTTTTCTTGTTCGTTTTCGTACTTTGTCATTCAACACAGGTTTGGTCAGCAAAACATGAGCAATGGCGTTTGTCCACAAACCGAAAAATTTTGATTCCTGTTCTCTGTTGGTAACTTACTGAACCAAATTTTATGAAGCCCGCAAAATGGTTTATCACAATATAAATGATCAGCTCACACTACAAATTGATTCAAGATTGAGTGTGTTATTTTTTTTTCTAGATAATAGCTCATGTAAGAGTAAGTGTAAAATATGTTTTCAATTTGTCCGTTGCTCTGAAATTTTACAATAAAACACAGTTTCTTTAAATGTAAAGTAAATTCGCCACGCCAAAAAGTATTACAGGCCAAGTAATTTTAGATTTATTTAAAGATATGAGGTTTTAATGTCAATTATCAGGATAGCATTACTCACAACAAATTCGCCTTACAGACGTATTTCAAATACGTGTTAGACTTACGTACTATTTCATAAGTTGTCTCAATACAAAATTAACCCCCGCCCTCTGACCCTTCCTGCATACATCTATTGTATATGCCCTGAGTGGTAAATAAACAACCTGATCAAACATAATAGCGTGGTGTATATATTGTTCCTGTTCCACAGTGGTATTTAACCGGTGTTAATCCATCGTACGGTCGTAATATATAGGTACAAATGCTGTGAGTTGCTTCCCAATTCATAATAGGATAGAAACCATACGAAAAATGTCGTACAGTAACTCATAAGACCCATAAAACGCGACATTTTAAATGGTTTTATCTGCAAATAATTAAACCTACTAGAAATTAAATAAAAATCTTAAACCTAAGCTTTAGCACAATTGTGGAGTAAAAACATTCCCTACGTCGAGAAAAAATGGGGTGGTATGTTTTTACCTTAACAATGTGTGTGTGTAACCCTTGGGCATTTTTATTGTTTTCACAAAGAAGTAATACTCGGGCAATTTTTTTACCCCATTTTGGGTAAGGAATCACCTCACAGCGTTTGTGCCTGTAGTTCTAGAACATTCTGTATGTAGGATGATTCACGAGGCGTTACGGCATCGCTATATTTTATTTCTTACGTCATATGGAACAAAAAAAAATCTTACACATGTGTAACCCTTATTAAATGAAAATCCGCTTTCGTATAGAATCCTTTTGTTTTCCAACTAGGAACAGTTGACATAAATATTTCACTTAAATAATCTGAACAACTCCCGGCACTCTTGATTGGTGCTCTAAAGGAGAATTTCTCCAACGAAATTTCCTTGCCAAACTGTTTTGTAGTGAACACAGTATATTTTTTCATCGCCACAATGCATCCGTGATTAAGAGAGAATATTTCTGTGACGAACTATTTTGTTGCGTGTCGTTTATCTGCAATTGCATTGCCCAACTGAAAATATTATGGTCATGTAATATATAGCTGTATTTACTTCTATGGGTTATTGTATTTTTCATGATTCAAATAATTGTGAGTGTCAGTAGGACGTACATGTGTTCGACATTTTCATCGTCCAACTAATGTTAGGAGTTCTCCGACGTCATTTCTTACGCAAAATATTTATATTTCAGAGTCATTATTCTGAACCATCGGCAAAATAATGATATATGTGTTCTCTAGGGATGTTACGGTAGAGCCTAACAACCCGTAGAGACGTAAAAAATTCGCGTTTTCTTTTGATACAAGCTAGATTGCAAACAACTGTAATTTTGTGTCAATTTCGTAATTGGCTCTTTAATGATTTGCAACTTCAGGAAGTCGTTGAGCCCAGGGTCGGATTTACGCATTTATGCTCCTTGGGCCGGTAACAGGAATAAAAACCGCTATTTATACTCCATTTCATGTAAATTTGGATAAATCTGACAGCAACTTATGGGCAAAATTTTGTAACACTGTATTTGTGTCACTACACAAGACAAACTTTGCAGTACAAATGCTAAAATGGACATTTCTGGTTCATTTTAGAGCTAAAAATGTTTTTCATCGTGCAACAAATCCCAAAATACTTAAAATATTCACCGTAAGTTGCTGCCAAATTTATCCAAACTTATACGAAACAGAGTATAACTTAACTGCAATGTAGTTTTTTTAATGCAGCAATTAATACCAATAGAGTGAAAATGTGAAAATTAAAGGGATCGAAAATTTTTACTACTCGCCATATTTGCACTTTTAAATACAGTGATGGAAAATCCTTCACGTATTTTACTCGATAAAAGTGCGCCCCTGTGAAAGTTACGCCCTAGGCCCGGGCCTATTAGGCCTAGAGGTAAATCCAGCCCTGGTTGAGCCTGTAGTAAAATAGCAGCAGTGACAGACCCAATGGTGTGGTATCTCTGATACAACTAGCAGCCAATGAATATCTACTGTCTGTTTCAGCACACTGATATTATTGAAAGCTGGTCTCCTGGTCAGTGAACCCGCGAATTCTCGTCACTAACAAACAGACAAATTATAATCGCCTTTTTGCATGGCTACTGCGGTAATATGGCCCGAGGTCGATGTGGTCAAATCGAACGGCCGTGTGTGATCGATGAATCCAGCTGACCAGTTCCTGGTTGACTAAGTTGTGTGTTGGTCATCGCTAGACCGAAACTAAGAGAATTTTGATATAGCGAATCGATTATGACTGTAATGTGTTATTCGATATTTATTAGTGATATTGTCCAGAATTCTGATGCGAGAACGCGCGACAGTGTATTTTCTGAACTGTACGAACCAAACCAAAAATAAATCTTATACTATTTTTTGAACGTGTGGTAACTCGCCTTTACAAACATCTCATCCTAACCCTATCTCATATTGTACGCAATAAATTGAAATCTCCACCTTCTAATATAGCTGTGTTGTCAAAGCGTATCAATCACATTGGTTTACGATACTCATAACGTCATCACATCATATTAGTCATTTTTATGTATGCATTCTAATGTCATGTTTCCAAAGTAAGGAACCCAAAATGTCGAATACACTGAATGGTCCTTAATTACATGTACAAACGCTACTAGATGATTTTTTATGAATAATGGAATACGAAACATGATATTGATTATGCAGTATAGTGACTCTTAAGGCAGGCATCCACCTTTGAAAATCTATATTCCAAATTGTGTAAACTGAAAAAAAAATTGTTAGAAAAAACCTAGACTGATAACATATTATGTTTGTTTTAATTAAGACCTTACACCTCAAAATATTAATTTGTTGAGTACTATCATGTACATTGTACAACACTGAGAAAAATAGAAGCTTGCCTGATTGAAAGCGGAAAAAGTTTTATATTCGAAATAAATTTATTGATTGATTGTTTACAGTGTCAAGAAATAATTGCTATTTAATACATCGTATTCATTTTTTAAATAAAAATTGTAAAATATATAATTTTAAAAAGTTTATTAAGGCTTAGAATTGAAAAATATTTTTTTTTCCTTTGATCGTTTTCATTGCGTATGTATTGCAGTTTCTAGCCACCAACCGTTAATTTAAATTTAACAAAATAAACATTTCGGCAATTTTATAACATTTTTCGCTTGTCCAACTTTTCATTTGATTTCATGTTATCATCACATATGTAGGCTATAAATTTATATACACAAACCATTACGGTATCTCCAGTTCACAAAATAAACATTTCTTGATACAGCGAGTAAAATTTCATTACACTGAATTATTTATTTACTATAAATAGACTAGAATTCACAAAAATATAGTAAAATAAGATTGTAACGTAAAACTTACTTAGCAATATTTCTGCACCCAAACATTTTATTTTTCAGGAAAACAATTTAGAAGAACTGCCAGTTTCTGAACAGTGAAACACGAATAAAAATTGTATGCTACGTTAATTAATATCCGTAATGACAGTTCGTTTAATATGTGAAAGAGTGTGACAAACACATATATATATATATATTATATATATATTATATTATATATATATGTCATTCTTGAATGAATACCGTAGTTGCGCAGAGACTAAGAAACTCTCATATCACCAATGATATCCGGGTTAAAATTCCCAACCGGATCACTAGTGCGACTCGTGCCATACATCACCGTTGCTCTGGAGGTTTTCTCGGGGGTTTCCCGTATCTCCCGCGCCTTCAATCCTGTGCTACTTCACACGTACCTTGTTTCACTTCTCATATGCGTAGAAATCCTCACTGCTAAACGCTGGCAAATATTAGCTCGCTTCATTCTTCTGTATATCATCTTCATTCGCATCGTAGCAAATTACCTAATGTCCAGGACGAAGGCGTGTGTCGTCGTAAGCAGACGTTACTGAAGCTCAGCGCATCTCACCGTCAACACTAAATGTAACACCATTGTAAGACTGCTTGCACCACTAATGGTGTCACATACAGAGTTGACAGTAAAATACAGTTTGTGCGTCTTCCTTCTTCTCGTCATCACACTTGAGTAGGCATCTCGTCTTCATTACATAATAAGCCCAGCCTTCATTCCAGCATTCAAACAATTACTCTTAATCACTAAATTACTATAACCTGGAAAAAAATTATTGTAATTTTACACCACTAATAACGACTATGAAGAATATTTGATTCCTAACACTGATCGAATGCCTATTTTCAAAATTATAAATGTGCAAATCAATGAACTAATTTTAAAAAATTTAAAAAAAATTGTAATACAAAATATTGCAAAGTGTTCATGTTCACAAAAAAAGTATATAAATTACTGTCCCTAAAATGATAAAATCCAGAACAACAAAATTCACAGCATATTTCAGTAACGGTAAATTATTTGTGTTTTCTTCAAACAGACACATGCTGTAAAAGGTGCCACCGAAATGATTTCCTTCAAAGCATCTCAAATAATTATCAAACATTACGAATTCTTCAAAATGTCGTGATATTATCAATCAAGTAACATACTAACGTATTTAAATACGTGACAAAATACTTTCATTTCTGAGCATTACACGTACGTACATTCACAAGTAAAGATTATACAAGTTCATATCCAGTGGAAGCATCACTCCTTACATCATAAAGTATCCATGAATTTACGTGTTACGTGACAATGTAGATGCAACCAGTCTCATTGTAAGTGACCGTGTAAATGTTAGAAGCAAATATTTTTTTACGGATACTTCAAAAAATTTTGCCATATCAATAAAGCGGATAGCGAAAAACAAGTTACCAACATAACAATCGAGCCAACTTTCTGCAATGTGGGCACAAATCATTCCCAAAAGTTACAATCGTTCACGTTGATCGTGAAATATGGTGTATGAAATATATATTTCTTCGTGTCATGTTGTCTTACAAAATGGGTAACCTAGGATGATTGGAACTAATTAAATTAAAGCGTGAAAGATTAACTGTTAAAATAAAAATTTACGCTCAAATTTTTCTAGTGCAGGCTTAAACAATTGTTTAATATTTTATTACACAAGATATCTTACAATACAGTTCACTCGTAACACTGAATATTATTTAAATGAAAGCTTGAATGATGAACTGTAAAACTCGAGTAGTTCTCGGTATACGACAGAAAATCGTTATTTTTTCCTGCTGCACCATCTTCCAAAATACAGCGGCATGGCATGGGTGTGTTGCTAGGTAAACTGTACTTTGTACATGTGTACAAATTCGATAGTCGCCTATTAGACGTGGCCTCACACTCGTGATTATCCGCTACCGATATGCAACTAACGTATTTTTGCAGACATCACAAAGTACAGCTTACCTTGCCACAAACCCACGCCAAACCGCTGCCCAACTGGTGGACCTACAACAGCAAACACCACTCAAACCAAAGATTGGGTGAACTTTCAACATATGAATAGAGACGATGGTGCATCGCGGGAAAACTTGACTGTTTGCTGGATTTCATAACACGTTCAGCTTATTAGATTATTACCGGCTTTATATTGTGTGTGGAGATGTTCCCAATTTCATTGAGCCAATAAGAATCCTGCTATTGTAATGTGTTATATCTGTTGTTGGTCTGTAGGCAGCTACGTTGTGACAGACGTACATTACCCAATCATATATGTTGCAAGAAACTACAGCATTTTCCAGGGTATGTTTATCCAAAACACTTTCGCGATATACCATCATCTCTACATACGAAGTTTTGTAACGATCGGTGGAGTAATTCTCTACAAAAAGCTATATGGTCATGGGAGCTATGAAAGTTCCTGGCGACGTGCAGAGGGAAAATTTTCTCCTCCTCCTGCCCTTAACCAGCAGAGGTTGGTGCTGCTGATTGGTTGTAGCTGCTAATGGCACATTCAGGGCTCTGTCATTTCCCCTCTTTCTGGCTGGGAGGGGATATGTGGGGCGGGTAGCTGTGCAGTAGATACCATTTCACGTCCGCTACGCCGCTCTCTCGAAACCTTTCCTAGGCTGTGGGACCAGTACACATAGGAAAACCGAAACATTTTATCAGGCACAAGCATGCATAAGTTGGCAAAGCAAAAATTCGTGAGTTAAATGACATGTATGCTATAATTTAATGTCCAATCCATACTCAAACCTCTTAAATTCGTATATTTGTCGGTTATCTGTTGTTCCAGTGAGTAGCAGCTAATTGACGCATGGTCTTGCATTGAGTATACACAGTACAGTTGATTCTAGCATGTAGGTCACTGAACTCGTAAATGTTTCATTTGCCCACATGTACATGTAGATCCCTGGTTTAATTAAAGTGGGCAGTTGGACCGCAACATTTCGTTTACCGAGTAAGCAAATTTCACACCGGTTGACGTAAACAAAAGCACAGTTCCTGGAGTGATTGACTGGTGTAATTCATGGGCAATTTACTCAAAACAGCATTGTCTAGCTACGATTTTATTGCGAAAACATGTTTTGCTCCAAGTGGTTTTAATGCCTTATGTGCACATCTGCAGCTTTGCATCATGGCCACTGACTGAATGTTTTAACTGTGACTTGCATTTCGGTGTCATTGGCGAATAACAGACAATGGCGGCACAGTTACTTTATTCTAACTGGTGCAGTGAAATGAGTGATGATTAAGGTCATGAACTTTTCGCGAAAATAGTGTTGCCCCACTTTGTCTCAGTGCCTTACGTACACATCTGTAGTTATGCTTCATTGTTATCGGTAGGGCGACTTTTTGGAGTGACGTTCTCTCATTTAACTGTGGCAGTCACAATAAATTTACTGCAATAACACATCAATTATTTGCGGGTAGAACCCCAAAACATGTGATAATTAAAACATCAAATGACTGACTATGAAACAGGACTACAGATGTAAACAAAATTCACTGAAACAAACTGGGGCAAAAATCTGTTCGCGACAAAATCGTGGCCGTACTATAACCTGTCGCTGTATTTAATACTGTTAGGGTCATTGTTTTATCCGTGTTTAGTTTTTAAAATGTGTCAAATTACTTTGCTCATTAATAACTTTTTATCGGCGCATGACGACACACGAATACGCCAAGCAATAAGTATTTACAGTTACTAGGCTGTCAGTTGTTCACCAACGCTGCAATGTAATAAACAATTCAGCTCGCAGGCTAACATTATTTACCTTTTATCTAATTTACTTGAGTCTGCAGGTTACAGATCGACGAGCGCGGAGATTTTTCTAATGCAATAAAAGCAGCGGAGGTTGCCAATAAACTTCTACCCTTGACGTTTCCCTCTAAATTGCTTCCCCGTGGCTTGTGCAGTCCTCTTGCACCGCCTTGTTACTAGTGCAGTGACGTGGCAAGCCCCACTAACTAGTTCTGTCGAGAAAGTTTGTGACCCTGTGCATGGCCGGGTTTACCACTAGTCCCTAGACCCTGGGGTGCAACTTTCACAGGGAGGCACTATCTAACCCCCGACGTTAAAAGAGGGGTGTTATAAGTTTGAAGTCTCTGTCTGTGTATCTGTGCATCTGTGGAATCGTAGCTCCTAAACAAACAGACCGATTTTGATGCGGTTTTTTTTAAGCTGACGTGATCAAAATTGTAGTTAGCTATAATTTAGGAAGATCTGATCAGGCGTTTCATGATCATCAGTTTATTTCTAGT
The DNA here is from genome assembly GCA_003012365.1 of Medauroidea extradentata. Taxonomy (NCBI): domain Eukaryota; kingdom Metazoa; phylum Arthropoda; class Insecta; order Phasmatodea; family Phasmatidae; genus Medauroidea; species Medauroidea extradentata. Next base: position 12,214 of record PNEQ01131722.1, read on the forward strand.
TGTTGAAGGGATGTGAGCAGCTTCTACTGGTCTGATATATCCGAAATGTAGTATCCCATGACTTCAATGACATGACAATAACACGGTCACCTTGATCTGATGCTGCAGCACCATCTGGGATCTGCAGGATACCCAACTCCTCATCAATTTACAGTCAGATTTTTTTTTTTTTTTAATTTTAATTTAAGCTCTACTTTGTATTATCAGCTAGGAGAACAGTGAAGAATGTTTCATCACTGTTCTTAAAATCAACTTACCGTACGGCGGGTATAACGTACAAACAGCAGGGAAGTTATTATCCAACAATACACCTCGGACTCCACATCACATCTTTACTGGACGTAACATGCAGGCGGATTACTGGCACTTGCTCAAAGTGTATAGACAGTCTGATCTACTGTAACTTGCCTTGGAACACGGCGAAGCTCCACCTCTGTTGGCTGCCCACAACAGTATCGACCAATGAACATACAGCTCTGGCTGGAGGAAACAGCAGCACAACTGAATCTAACCTGTTTGTTATTGAACTCACGAAATGCTCCTGTCTGCTTCAATTAGGCGTAAGACCGGCAGCGGCAGGAAGGTTGTAGTTAGCGGGTATTGTTAGTTAGTCATCGATCCAAGAATCTGCACCCCCCATGACACTGTCCGGCGGAGAATACGTTCCGCTGCTTCTCTGTATTACCGGGTGGCAGCCTCCACGAGGCCCCGTGGTAATTGCAAGAATAGCAAGCTAATAGCCACTACCCATATTGGGGCCCCCCGCCGTTCCGTATATATATATATATATATATATATATATATATATATATATATATATATATATATATGTATGTATATATATGTATATATATATGTATGTATATGTATATATATATATATATATGTATATATATATATAAACTTAACTATAATCTAACAACAATGTGTATAATAAAGTGCAGTGAAGTTTAAGAATAAAGAAATAAGATATAATATAAGTATATATATATATATAATGTTTTACAAGAATATAAGAAGACATATCAGGATACAAGGAAGAACAAGAGAAGGAAATCCCGAAAGGCCAAAAGGCTAGGTGGGATGAACAAAATTACTCAACTCAACTGCTTCTCTGTATTATTTCGTTTATATCGTTATGTGGATGTATCATTTTATTTAAACTAATATCAGTATCCGATGCACCCAACATTTTGTTAGGCCGTCTCACAGCCAACCAATACATAACGTTATGATATGGTCTGGCAGACCGGACAGCCGGACAGCGAGAGAGGTTCGAGCTGCAATCAGGTCACCGTTGGGAACTCACGGAAGACAGCAACTCACCCCCCCCCCCACCTCATAGTGGCGCAATAATGAGGACAAGCACGCCGATATATGGCACTGTTACCAAGTAAACGGAGTCTGTCGTCCACCAGCACTCATCCGATCAACAGCAGTGCAACCTCTCCCGGGGCTCGGGGGTCGAGTCCCAGCGGGTGAGTGCTCGTCCACCGATGCCGCCTCCTCGCCAATCCAGCTTCGTAAGGACGTCAGATCTAATTATGTGTGCAGCAATCCTCAACTTAATATAGTCTACTATATTAATAATCAGTAATATTGCGCTCTCCTCCTAATTTAATAGAACACATTGTAACCTATTTTGTATTTAGAGTACCTGCCATTGTAGTATAGTAAATGCCCGTTTAACCATAACTGTCTTAAAGTCATTTAGCCCTAAATAACATCTAAATAAACACACAGTGTAGCTACCATCTTAGTGAAACCCCCCAAATAATAACAACTTTGTAAAAGTAACAATAAAAATAAAACCCGCAATAAGAATATCAGATTGGTTACAATAAGAAAACTGATTTATCGCAGGCCCAATTTTTCAAAATATGATAACACGAAATATTCTTGCGATTTTCCAATGTCTCTTCTAATTGGGTTCGTTGCATTTTTTTTTTATTTTCAAATTCTGCAAAAAAAATCATGAAAATAATTAATTTTTATTTTAATATAGGAGTCCTTGTAGTCTACAACGTCGTTATTCAGTATAAGTAATTTTAGTTCGGTATGTCAGTTGGTTTTCCTTTAAAGCATGAAACCGTTATATGTTAATTTTGGCCTTTAACGTGCCATTATAAAAGAATATGAAAGCTAAAAATGTTTTATTACAATAAAACATAGTCACAATGTATGTATACGAAACAAACCATATATCGTTCAAATATAAATATTATAAAAACAAAAATTTTTTTATTTTGTTTATTTTAAGGAATATACTCAAAAGAAATAATAATTAAATCGGTAATTTAAAAAAAAAAACGTTCAAGATATGATAAAAAATTTTACGGCAGAAAGTCAAAACTGAATTTTAACTAAGGACGGGTTTGTTTAATGTAACAGGTTCGTTCTATTGTATCAAAGGAATGTTAACTATCAATTGCTTAAATGAGCCGTAACATGAAATGCACAGCTGTAAAAGTTTTTAAAAATCATGGAAACGAATCATCTAAAAAATGGTGATAAAAGGGAAGACAAAATGTAACTTCCATTTTGAAAACTGTGATTATTGTACTACTCACAAAAAGTAAACGAATTTGTAACACACATTTCTGGAGCTAATTAATTTCAAATTTTAGTAACAGTGATGATTAGTGCCAAGACAATTTATACAGCATGAGGATAAAAAAAAGTTATTTTTCAGTGCAATGTCAACATATTTCGTGTTATGTCTATATCGCACTGTAATTATTCGATATACCTCACCCTCCTACTCTCCTTTGTCCCACTACACCCCCGGCCAATAGGAAGCAAGTAGCCAGGCTTTCGCGACAAGCAGTGCGTACAGTCTCTTCGGGCGGAAAGTGACAACCAGTGTGTAGTTATTGCCCTACCTTTATTTCGTGGGTTGCACAGGCATATTAGATTTACTACAGATGGTCGCTTACAATATGATTGTAATGTACATGGAAGGAGGGCTTCAAGACTTTCCCCTCCATTGACTTCACACGACGACCTCGAAACACTAGCACTCTTACCTCCCCTACCCGGGGATACACTTAGGTTTGTCGAGCAGTAACATTTTACAGTGAGTGAACAACGCCTTGCAGTCTATTCTGCAGTCATATAACAAGGAAACATGCAGATCTGTAGACGCAAGTAGAGGACTGACCTGAGCTTGACGGGGTTGCGGCGGTCGCAGTGGTCGGTGTCGGCGCTCAGCGACATGGGCCAGGCGATGTGCAGCAAGGAGTCTCGGATGATGACGTCCCACGCGAAGTGCTGAGAGGTCTGCTCGCAGACTCGCTCCGAGCGTACCAGTCTACCCCGCCTCCTGGCACCACTACGTCGAGGCGCACATCCATCCATGGTTGTCTGCAGTCTTCAGTTCGCCCAGCCGGTCGTCACCAGTCCCTCGAGCACGACCTCTCAGTGCCTGGCCTAGCCCTGGTCTTCTCCGACATTCCTTGGTCCTCCTCCTGGCACGCTCCTCTGACCCCTGACACACACAACACCAACCATGGTTAGTAGTTCAATCATCCATAGGGCTTTATTTAACAGCTTGTATCAACAATGGACGACTTGAAGTACACACCCCCTGACGTCACCGCAGGGGAAAATTACTGTGGGAAACAAAGCTTGTTTACAAACGTGCTGATTTGTTAGTTGGTAATTGCAGAAAGCAAAAATGTTGCGCATTCATAGATTTTCACGCAAGTATAAAAAATATTAGTTTCAATTTCATGGTTAACATACGCAATTACATAATATTAGTGTTTACCTGAAAAAACGGCAAATTCCAAACAAATAATCAATTTTCTTGACGTACGTCTCATCCGGGACATGTGAAGCCAAACAGTTAAATCACAGACTATATAGTAATACAGACGTGAAATGACGTGGCGGCTCGTTTGATATAGGCGAACTTGGCCACTTATTGGCTGCCCGAGGCTGTAGACTCCAGCCCCGTGTCTGTTTGGCTCCTGCATGTTACTACAGGTTTCCTATTGGCCTGGCTGCCGACTAGCAGAGCAGCTGCCACACGCTGATTGGCAGTAGGTGTTTCCGCCATGTTGCTGGCCAGGGAAGCCATTTTGCTGGCGTGTGTGACTGAGTTCGCCTTCCTGCCGACTATTTCACTTCTGTATTCCTAAATATTCTGTGGTTAAATGAAGGTTATGTTCGGCTGCGGTATCCATGGAGATAGGAATTGTATCCCACACCTGACTGAAGCTCCGCCTCTTTTCAAGTCGTCCACTGAGGAGTTGGCTGGAATGAAGGCCTTGGTAAGAAAAATTGCATTGTGAGATAATGACAATTATATGTTTTGGAGAAATTACTTTATTTTATTTCACGTTTCTTTCACATTATTTTCTCTTAATACCAATAAGTAATATATACTTACACTACACAAATTAATTATAGTTACTACAAACACAGTCAAAGATAAAACAGAAATTATTATAGCTTAATGGTACCAGCACAAGTCAAGACAAAAAGCCACGGTCGTAGAAGAACAGGTCTGGACACTCGCCTATCTAACAATGTAAATTCCTTGACCCCCTTGCTGTTTGGCTGTAGTTCGTCAAGTTACCGAGAATGCCGTACTTTTTGGCGCTGTTTTCCGGGCGGTCGGATTCAAACTCCGTCCACTTTTTTCCATCGTTACGTTCATAAAGTAAATAAAGATTGCTGGAGCCTTTTCTTAAATTTGTGAGCTAAGAAAGTATTTCATAAATTGATAAAAATACGTTTTGATAATTTGTTTATCTTAGCGGAAAGGAAATGGACGGAGTTTAGTCCGACCGCCCTAACATCAGCGCCAATAAAACACAATATTCTCGGTAACTTGGTGAACTACAGCCAAACAACAAGGGGGTAAATTTTCTAGGCGAGTGTCCAGACCTGTTCTTCTAAGGCCGTGCAAAAAGCCATAACATGGGGAAGAATTTTGATAGCGGTACAAAAATTTGTAGGTGTCTTCTATGTACATAATCGAATAAGATAAATTGATTGACTGAAGTCAGGCCTTAACTTACTCAAGACTTTATTCCAGCCAACTCTACGTCTGCTTCCTGGTCAGTAATTGACAGAGCCACTGATTTTTTATTGAAAATAATATTTTACCAACTTGTTTCGTTGTCTTGTGTTCAAACAATGCAAAAAACGTCCTAAACAGTAATGGGAGTTATTAACCCACACGATAGCCACAGACTAAATAGTAATACAAACGTGAAAATAAGTTGCGGTTCATTTAATACCGGCGAACTTCGCCGCTTATTGGCTGCCCTATGCTTAGAGACCGGAAAAATTCGCGGGTTCACTAACCTTTACGTTAGCCTCCAAGAATATATGTGTACTCTAGTAGACAACATCCGCTCATTAGCTGCTCGCCGACACAGTGAAATGGGCCCGCATTAGTTACATTCTTATTATTGGCTCGCCGACTTCAAGGTCGTGACTAATAAGCCAGCGGCCAATTGTTAAAGTAATACGAACTTACAGTTAATGGAATTCCAGCTTGTGCCTCAAAGAAAACGCGAATTTTTCAGGTCTCTACCTATGCTGTTGATATCAGACCCGTATGTCTGACTGGTTCCTGCATGTTACAGCAGGTTTTGTACTGCTCTGGCTGCCGCCTAGCAGGGCAGCCACCTTACACTGATTGGCGGTATGCGTTTCCGCCACACTGCTGGCAAGCGACGCCATATTGCTATAGTATGTTACTGAGTTCGCCCGTCTGCCAGATATTTCACTTCTGTATTCCTAACTATTCTGTGTATTGCCATCTTTACTGAATACCGTGTTCTTAGATCTGGCAATCCTGCCAGGAAGGGTAATTTTTACACTTCTTTTAACTCTCCTAAGGCAATGGCTGTACCTGATTCGTTATTCTGCCCTCAATACCTGCGAATCAGGGGAGGCCACTGTCGTTGACGAGACCACAGAAGTGTTAAAATGACCCTTCCTGACAGGGTTGCCAGATCTATAGCTGCAGTCTTCAACTAAAGATGACTATGCACACACACGTATACTCCTGACAGTAAACGTATCAACTTTTGAGCATTGTTATTATACAAGTCTGATAACAACAGTATACATTGGACTGCTTCCTAAAAATGTATGGAACCATTACCATTTATGTATGAGAAACAATTTTACCAAACCTACTTTCTTAACATTCCTACACTTCAGTAAGGCGAGTTTACAAGTAAGTAGTACGTTTTTACAGTGTATCCATAGCTCTGTTTCAAGGTTTGTTGGTAGGGACTCTTGTTTTTGGTGAAAAGGTATCTGCACCAGTCGGCCCAGAGCTTCAAGTACACATATGCAGATCTTCTTCATTGTGAGCGATTACCTGTTTTTTTTTTCTGTTACATGTCTTATCGACGTTCTGTCAATCACAGACGTGTGATATCGCAGTAACCATTTTCAGATTGGTAAAATCAGATGTTAAACGTCTTTATAAAAAGACTCATTGCCAATAACAATGAAGCATAACTGTAGAGCTGCATGTAAGGCATTTAAGTAATTTGGTGCAGAATTCTTTTCGGGGAAAGTCAGAGGTTCCTTTTGATTGGCAGTGTATTTTAGTGCCGAGGCATCACGTATTTGAATGTGCCAATCAAAGCAAGGTTACTGCCACACCACGCGTTTTCGGATAGAACACCAAGACCCTGAGCGTAGAGTATAAAATTTGTCAGAACTCAGAAAATGCTATCTTTTCCCTGGTGCTGATCATTGTTTGTCAATTCCGCGTGTTAGTGAGCGACAGAAACTTACGGTTATGGTCCATGTTTATTTACATACCATCACCTAAAAGTGCGTGGCTTACCGAAATCAATAAATTCCCAAGCAAAGGAAAATTACTAGGGTAGTGTTAAACTATTCTGTGGTGCTTATTCTACCGAAAGGTTTAACAATTAACACACAATAAAACTACATTTTAAAACATAAGTAACTGCACCTAACATTGGTTTACCTGTACGCACCTTTCCATCCGTTGTGATTTGTAAAATTATGTATCGTCGAAGGTGTGTAGTGTTCAGCTCGCTCAAGGTTAGCTGGAGTGCATGCAACACTGCATAAGCACAGTACCTTGTGATAAACTCTTAAAAACACGACATTTTACTTAAAAATTTGATCGTGTCTTTTACTTGACGGTAGTTGTGAAAGTGTCAACGTTGCTCTGCTTTTCACGTTTACGTTAAAGGCCCGGTTTAATCAATCTCTGTTAAGCATTTAACATTTTTAAAGAGGATTAACAGAAATAGTCGTTTAATTCTCTATGCTCAACAGAGTTTGGTGAAACTGGCTTTAAGTCTATGCAAATCTGCAAACTATGCCCGGAGGCCTACAGCTGGGAACGGTTATTATTTTGAACGTATAATTTTGGACGTATGAACTCCACGTGATGCACACGTGATTAGCGTTATATTTGGTAAAACCAGTTTGGTGAACTCAATTTTCATCCTAGCCTTTGTAGCCATCCAAGGACGAAAACAAAAACATCGATCTTCTTTAGGTTGCAGATTCCAGCAACCAACTTACGACACAGTATGCAGATTTTTGCAGATTTCGAGGTCAACATGAAAGACACAACAACGTTGATAACTTCATATTTTGACGTAATTAGTGACCTGAGCTTCAAGATCCAAGAGTAATATATGAAATAATTCCACATAAAGTAGAAAATTAAGAATTAACATAACTTTTTTGTTTTTTTAATCAACATATTCTCATTTTCGAATACCCTTCCTATGTTTGACTTTGGTATGGTCCTGAAATTTTATTGTACAGTAATTTAGGAGCTATTTATTTTTCTGTTCTTTACATTTTTGCCTTGGATGTCTTCTGCATAACCCCGTTCAATTAATTCAATCGCCCGTTCAATGTAAAATGATAACACATTTTCAGTAATTTACAATAAAATAATGTAATTTTTTGTAAGTTGGTATTTGACACGAGTGGCGATATCTCATTGCCGTAATGGCTGACTTATATGATATCCACTTGGCTGTTTACTGCGCATTAGTTCAAGTAACTAAAAATTAATAAAAGTTTAAGCCCTCTCACTCCTACGTGTTTACTTACGCTTCGAGCATTGGCGTCCAGCCTTCCTTGCGACAGTTCGTGGAACTATTCGTGCGACACTGCAAACATATTCGTCGGTAATGTTTTGGAGGAGTTGAAACTCGCCCTTGAATAAACATGGCCGACTAAGCCCGGGCAGACCGCAGAAACGTCGGGAGAGTGTTGAAGTGAATATTTTATGAGAAACACACAGGTGAAGTTCTTTCTCGGGCCTTACATCACCGGAATTGACTTCCGTGACGGTGCAAATGGAACTCCCAGCATGTCCTCCGTCGAAATGAATGATCGACTTCTATACTTGAATCGATACTGGTTATGAATATCGAACGAGCTTGCCTGGCCGAACGAGGAAATATTCTTACTGATATTCCGATATTCGCAAGCTCGAACCCAACATAGACTTCGTTTATGGTTACTTACAGACTTCACTTCAATGCCTAGCTTGCTAGATAAATTCTTTTTTCGTAGTAAACTGATTACTCAGTTTATGCGTGTGTCGTATTGTGTCGAAATAACTTAACACTTTGTTCATACTGTAGCCACCATATCTTTCTAAATGTATATATATATATATATATATATATATATATATATATATATATATATATATATATATATATATATGTGTGTGTGTGTGAACCTATAGTTGTTCCTATACAAAACCTTGTATATCAATTTTCTTTAGACATAAACATCCGTATAATTACTTTCTAACTGCAGACAATACTGTAAGTTGTAGTTCGTTCCCTCAATTTCTTATATTAATACACAATGTCGTAGCTTGTAGGGGAAACGTTTTTGACCAGTAATCAAAATTTCCATTGTAGAGTGACCAAATACCTGTGAAGCAGTATAATATGTAAATGACATCACTTAAGGGCCGGTGTCATGGCATCATAGATTGTGTTCAAGTCTGTACAGGACAATAAATTATACTCTGTTTACAAAAATAACGCGAATTTTTTTATGCCTCCACCAGTAAGTTATTAGACTCTGAACTTCTTGCAGGCTATTAGACGTAAAAATAACCAGTAATTTTTGCTTAAAAGAATTTTGTAGTAATTTGCTGCGATGCCATTGTGCACATCTGCAGATTTGCTATACGAATATTGGTAGGATGTATCAGTGCAGGGGCGTCGCTCATCTGACTGTGCCCATTAGAACAAGGTTAACTACAACACGTCTGTGATTTGAGAGTCAAAACATCCAACACGAAGCAGAGTTACAGACGTGTCCGTAAGGCAATGAAAGCAAATTGTTGCAAAACGTAGTTCACCATAATTCCCTGGCTCCAGACATAACCTCGAAGAAACGCATCTAACCACAACAGGTGACTTAATATAACCGCCTTGTGTGAACAATGCCTCTGCCCAGAAGACTGAGGCTGGCGCATGTATCTCACGCCGCCCTGACGCCAGAGGGCTTGTTGTATATGCAGGAGCGCATGCAAATGTAACGTCAGAGGGGGCTGACCCCCAGAGACACGACGAGACACTCCCCTGGGGCACCAAGTGTCTGTCGTTTGTCGAGTATTCACCCCGCCCGGCCGAGGACCAACCTCTTCAATCCACAGCCCCGAGGTCACAATGTCATCCACTGCTACTCCTCTCACTCCGACTAAGTTAAATTATAATACAGGAAGCTGATTAAATATCGCATATTTACGGGTGCAACCATGGCGGTCTTTAGCAGATGCCAGAATCTTAAGGGGGCCGCCTACCTGCACGTTAGAAGCTAAGAAATGACGGAGACATAAGGTCGAACTTGAAGCGCGCATCGAATGCCGCGTCGCCTCAACGAACCAAGCGCTTAACTAGCGTGCAAGGTTCCCGCTGAACCGTTTTTACTATGGGACACTGAGCGGTGAACATATAATTTTATTGGTGGAAAGTCTGTAGCAAATTTCAGTTCACATCGCAATCTGAGTTTCACATACATCCGGTTAGTACAATTTCAAGTACGATAATATGTAAGCACCGTTTTCAGCCATGTTGGACGGTTTAGAAACAGTGTCTAATAAACCGTAGTGTCTTAAGGGTGTTTAAGTGTAATAAAATCGTAATTTTGTATTTTTAAGAAATTGTATTAGTTTTGTAGGCGATACTTGTGAGTACAGTTTTCTCATACAAAACGATTTTAGCTCTCATAGTTTTCTAATTGCGGTGCGTCAAAGTCAAAATTTGTTTAATACGCTGCCATGCAAATAGAGAAAAATAATTTATTTACTGATATTAAATAATTCATTGTGGACTAGCATCTCATTAGTTCTGCAATAAAACATTTTTAAACCCACCATGTAATATTTCGAATTGTTTAAAAGATCGTAGAAGTATTGTAAAAAATTGAAAAATAATTTTTTAAATATAAAGCAGTTCATGGGATATGTTTTAAATGTTTTATTACGTAGCCCATTGTATGTTATTTCACCGTGAATTATTTCACTTACGTAAGTCAATTGAGTTTCACTATTTGCATGGTAGCAGAACATGTACATTTTGACTTTGACGCACCTTTATGAGAAAACTATAAGTGCTAAAATTGTTTAGTAAGAGAAAACTGAACTCACAAGTGTAGTCTCCAAAACTAACATTATTCATAAAAATATAAAACTATGATTTCATTGCACTTGAACACCCTTAGCAATGAGGTTCCGACTTTGTCTGAAGTGTGTTTTCTTTCCTTATGTTGGCACAATGGATGCACATTCAACTGTTTCATAGAAATATTCTGTTTATGGACATACTGCAACGCATTTGAAACGTGGGGTAAGTGACCCCCTTAAATGTGGCAACGCTGCATCAGGTGCCTGAGGCCTATCGCTAATTGGCTGTTGTAGTTCCTGTGCCGTGTCTAGATGCAGCTTAAGGGGCTTGTACACACCCACACAGACTACGGCAGCCAATGAGCGACGAGAAGCGTTGTCACAATCGACCTCCGGCTGTTTGCTAATGACAGCCATGGAGCAACGCAAAATTTGCACCGGCGTTTTCTCCGTGTTGCGGTGTAGCGGGATGGAATACGCACTCGCAGAAGTACGAGACATGGGTACAAAAGGGTTGTAAATATGCGCCTATCAAAAACTTCGGCACAAGAACGTTTGCTTTATTGGAGTACGGGCAGCTATAGAACATGGAGTCTATTCAGCTCCAAGTGTGATTAGACGCAAGTCAAACACATATTTAACTGCTCTGCACCTTCGCTGCGCTGCGTCAGAGTAAATAGCAGGCAGTGATATTTAATAGAGGCCCAGGTAAGGAATCCTAGTGTTTTTAGACATTAGAAAATAACTCAAATATTCCAAGTCAACAGTCTCCAATAAGTAGGGCCCGGCAATTTTCGCGAAAATATTTTTGCAGCACTTAGTTTCAGAGCCTTACGTGCGCACCTGCATCTCGGCTTTGTGGTCAGTGATTGGATGCCGTAACACCCAGCGTCTGGAGGTTAAACCCGCAAATCATAGACGAGATGCGTCGCAGTTATCCGTGTACTGATTGGCACAGTTTAATGAGTAACGACTTTGCACAAAAACACTCTGTCAATAGCCATGAAGTTGAGGTGCAGGTGTGCACGTAAGACCCTGAAACAAAGTGGGGCAAAAATCTTTTCGCGAAAATTACCGGGCCCTACCAATAAGTAGGGACATGACATTTTCGCGAATTGTGTTTTTACGACGTATGCCGTGATAATGACAGATTAAAAACGACACACGCGACATTCCTGTAAAATTCATTTTAACACGATTTTTCCCGCGACAAAACCATCTCCGCAAAGTTACGTCTATGCGAGATTCGAGTTTTCGATTCAATATATAGGTATATCGAATGTAGCAACTGATACAAACTACTATCGATAGTAGATATTAGTATCTGTAGTCGTGAAATAACGTGTTTATGCATCGGCACTTCACATCAGAAATTAAGAAAAGTCCGGCGTAGTAAAATAAACTTCTTCTGTTTGTTGTTATTACGGTTGAATTCATCGAAAACGCACAATTAATTTCTGTAATTTTGTTGGCGTGTTGCGTAAAATTTCGATTTGTCACTGCAATATATTAGTAACTGAACGTCCATACCATAACTTCAAAATAATTCAGGAGAATTGAAACGTAAATATGTAACAAAGGCTTTTTCTTTTGCTGGACAAATTAACGAAGGCTGTATGATTTTTATATATTATTTAATGATTTGGTGTTTCACTGTTCGTACTTTAAGTGTTTATTTAAGTGTTTTTTTTTCTCATGTATACATATCTCTTCTCATTTAATAACAAAACAGAATACTTGAGCCAGCTTACATCTTTTATTTACATAATAAATGTCATTATATGTCATGTTTTACACCGATATTTTAAACCACCCTACTGTTTAACACCGATTTTTTGCACCGCTTTTACCTTTTTTAACACCGAAATGGGCAAGTTTTATTTACCATTTTCTGATGTACTTATAATAAGCTGTAGTATATGTATAATCCCGTTATTGATAGAGACAAGAGTATTTCAAGTATTCATCTGGCAACAGCCTAGACTTCTCAGTTCTATACGTGTACCGGCTGAAGCCGAATATCCATTGGCTTCTATCAGTACAAACGTGTAGCACGTGATACCTCCACGACGTGTTTCCTTATTTATAACTGGATTCCAGTCGTCAAATGTGTGTTAAAACCGCTCTCGTCTAATCACAGAAGGAGGAGTGAACTATACGTTATTGACGTTCAAACTGACCTAGAATCAATACTCGAAATAATCGTGCCTCTGGTTACTGAACGATGCAAATGTGACGCGTGTGAAAATGTTTGAGAAAAATCATACACGTTCTGGGTTAAAGCTGTACAGTTCTAACTGGGCGTGTTGAAGATGTGGACAGTGCTACACAATATTACACATAGCACATTGGAACATAGTAGTCAACTATAGCAGTGATTTCCCAGTGTCTATCAGTGTTATTGGTTTAACAACGGACTATTTCCACAACTAGTTGCCTAATAACGGTAAGGGGATAAAAGAAATTTGTCGTTCCTGGCTTACAGAGCCTTCGTGATTATGGGGATTTAGTTGTTTTTTTTTTTTTCGATTAAAATAAAAACGCTTAAATAACATTTGTTTTTAAGCAAACCGTTTTAAAAGTGTGATAATCTCTTAAAGAAGCTTACCTAACATAATTTCCATTTATAATTACATTAAGAGCCTTAGCGATACCAGCGCAGGAAGCGGAAAAGATTTGCACCTGCTTCACTCGTCCTTAGCAAATTCGATAATATTTCTAATATGTAGCATGTAGACGCATATATATTAATATATATACTAGCATAACCCGGCATAACGTTGACCTGCCAGAGTATACATAAAATGGGTATTCTTCGAATCGCGAACACCACTTCCTCCTCCCCCCCCCTTCTTTTCCACTGCAATCGTTATGCACTATATGTCAAAAAGAGAAACCTGGGCGTAGAAATCGATGCGCTGCAGCGCCATCTAGTGGCAAGTTATAGTAAAATGGATAGCATAAAAACTTTCTCCGTGAAAAAATACATATATGTGCCAAGTTACATGATGATCGGTCAAACGGCGTCAAAGTTTATCGAGTTCAAATCTCGTACATAAAACAACATCGATTTGTATTGCTTGTTTATTTATTTATCTCCAATGTAGCATTGTAAATAAATTCTCTCGCAACCAAGGCACGGCGATGCACCTGATGTTTCCTTCCGTGTTGTAGCTCGGCTTACAAAGCTCGGACATGTTAGTGGAGCAAGCAAGGTGGACGCATGTCTCCCAGAACATCGTTGAAGATGAAATAAGGCTTGCTTGCTGTCGTCGTCTCCGCCCCGCACAAAGCAGCACAAAGGGACGAGCAGAGAGTAAACAGTGAGATAATCACCGCGTCACTCAGCTGGGAAATTATTCCCACGGACAGCCAGAGTGGTTTCTGTGAAGCAGATAGCGCACGGCACGGGACAATGTCGGCGGAATGCTGAATGCGGAGAGTGTTTTTTTTATTGTTGTACTTATTCTTTCTTCTCTCTCTTTCTTAAAGAGGACTGTCGCTTTTCCATTCCGCTTCCTGAGCCGGCAAGTATTCCATTTTTTAAATTGTGTACGTTGTGTTTACAAAGGAGCTGCTCTGTTGAAATGCCGGTGTGCTGTCGCTGAGATAGTATACATGCCGTCCCTGGGAAGTTTGAAATATCTGTTTTTTATATCGTAAAGAAATTAATATGTGAAGAAAATCCTGAAGGCATAAAACACAAAACTGAACTAGATTCTTCTCCACGACGTTCGACAAATCTGTACGTAGTCTGTCTCTGTCTTTTGTAACAAATGCGATCCCATACCACTCCTCCGGTTACGAAGAAACTTCGGCGAGCTCTTGTGCAATCGCTCGCAAAGTATTCAGACATAAATTTACATATACGAGTAGGGGAGATGGGAAATACGGTTTAGAGGGCAGAACGAGATATTCAAACAATTTTGTGGATTTTTTTTTTTTTCAAAATGTTTGTAAAACGGTCATTACTTACCTTAAGATTGTTTTAATTGCGTCAATTTAGAATTTTCGACATTTTTTGTTTTAAAATTTTTTTCTAAAGTTAAATGAAAATCACCGGGATTTATCACTTTTAATATTACTACTAGTATTAATATCATCACTTACTTGAAATTTAAAGTTTTTCGAAACGTTTTCATTAAAAACGTTTAATTTTTTAATTTTTTTTGAACTTAGTTTCTGAAGGTATAAAAAATACGAACACATGTTTTTACGCATCACTTAAAGTAATTTGGACTACCTGTACTGAAACTTTGCACGACTTAAAGAAATATTTTAATTGAAAACCATGGCGAATCAAGTCGCGGGCAACAGCTAGTTTATCAAAAACACGTCTAAATCCTCTGCAAATAATTTCGGTCAGACAGTTCTACTAAATAAGGTGATGTACTACAACGGTTCATAAAAAAATATGAGTAGAGTTAACATAGTTAAAATTTTACGAAATGAAATCGGCAACAACCTTTCCTGACAGACGCAACGAATTTTACAAGTAAAACATTCTGCTCCGAGTGTTATGCTATAAAAGCTGCACAAAAATTATTAAACATAAATGTAACACTAGCTATATACATTTAGAGTCGTATCAACACCAAAAACTAAAGATGATAAAAGGTTTATGCACGCATCGTTTACTTCGCGGAAATATGAAAAACTCCTTACTGAATTTTTTTTACTATCAGTTCGATTCTAGTACCTTAAGATTTACTAGTCGAACTTATAAAAGAAAACAGTTCCGGGTCAAGAATTTTAATAAACTTAAAAACATATAGTACATTCGAGTCCCTACATTGTTTTTCTTAGAAACGTAGCAATTAATTCTGCTTGGATCGAAATATTTAGTCAAGTTAATTAAATGTATGCTTACAATATTGTGCACATGTAAACACACACGCTCTTACATATATGCATAATATAAGTATGAACGCTATATTATATCTGTATACACACGCGCATGCATGTATGCATACACTTCCATAGACATACAGTCTTATATACATTCATTCAAACATTTTTTCATGCATACAGTTTACTCATTCCCTCACATTACTTCACTCTAACATTTATAAAAGTACTTCCCTCTGTTTCTTTCCGGCAGTCAATTATTTCCTTTCTGCGATGGAGAAGCGATGGTTTGATGACAGATATGTTCTGGAAAACATTATTCGATAAATCATGAAAAAATTGTTTTGCTAATGTCTTAATTCTGCGTATTCGCCACAGCAGAGTTTAAGATTCAACTAGACACCTGATGTACAAATTCTTTATTTTAAAGCCGTAATAATTATTTTAGAATGTAATTCAAAATGTCTGTTTGAAGAACAAATTAAATTTATGTGTTCTTTAACATGTTTGCACTAAATTTGTTTTATGCGTTGAATGCAATTTATAAACAGTGAAAGAAAAATTAATAGAAAGCTAGTTTCTTTCTATCACTGATAATAAATTGCATTTAACACGTATAACTAATTTAGATCAAACATGTTAATGAATACGTATATCAAATAAGTTACGCATTGGTCTGTTGTTAACAAAAAACAGTTTTACTGGTCAGACATCTGCTAAGATGAAGCCTCCATGTTCACCATGTTCACATAGCTAAATGTTATATCGGCAAAAAATTTACCCAGTTGTCAATGTCCGTCGATTAAAGAATGTTGTTGGTTCGATTCCATCAAAGTTAAGTAGGTATAGTTTGAGTTATGTATGATTATCGTATTTATGCATTAAAAATAATACTTTTGAGGTGACATGAACATGACAGTGACATCGTAATAGTGTGCATTATTTTTACATAAACTAATAAAATGGTTGGTTCTGTGGTAAAAACGATATGGGTGAGGCAATATATCCATACTTTCTATAAAATAACATATGTTATTGAAATTTTACGCACTATAATGAAAGTCATGTACCTCAAAATCAGGGCGCAAAATACAGGTTATTTTTAGTATTAATAAGAGACTTAGAAATTTGCTCATTTTAGAAAGTGTGATTCTTTAAAACTTGCACGTCCTTTTCCTTTGTTATAGAATACAACATAATAGTCAGTACCATGACGGAAATCCTTACTTAAGTTTTTAAGAGATTGCTGAATCATTCTGCACATAAGAATTAAGAATGTATATTTTTTTGTCTAAGGAACAATAAACTTGTCTAAGGAACAACATATTCCAGAATCCCAACATATGAAACAATGCAGTAAACATATATTTCCGGAGAAATATTACTAGACTAATTTACTGATAACATAAAAACTCTTATATTTCATAGAATTTTTCCTGCCGTATCTGATTATATGTATATACTACATGTGTATGTGAATAATCATGCTTAGCCGGAACGCTGGCTTAAGTTTGGATGAGACTGCAGCTTTCATTTTTCATTGTGTTTCTACTAATCGCAAATAAGCTCTCTAAGGGAATAGCTTAAGGGCGTTACAGAGGGGAAGAAATCATAATTTTATATTTGTATGAAACAGTGTTAGTTTTATTAACGTTACTTAGGAGTTCACTATCCTCTTACAAAAAAAATAGCTCAGCCAGTTTTCGCATAGTGGCATTTCAAAGTCAACATTTGAATGTTTTTTTATTTCATACACCCCCGGAAACCAATGAGCATAATGAAACTAAATACACAATGAAGTACATGTCCCGGGCTAAGGCTTTAAATACTACATAAAAACTCACTGCAAAATATTTTTTGTGTTTAAAAAACCTTTTAAAAGTAGCAAAATAATTCCAAATTTCATGATTAAAACAAATACAAATCATTCTTAAGGGCAATTTTCATCGCCATGTTTTTATTTTTTATTTGTACAATATATTTTTTTCTTATTTTAGATACAAAATGTGACTAAATTTGGCTCTCACGAAAATTTTTTATCTCTCATAGTTTTCGCGTAATGGCTTGTTAAAGTCATATTTTGCATGTTTCCGTTTTAACGACTACACTAAAACCAACTGATATACCAAACTCAAAAAAATCACAGTGGATAAAGACATTGCAGGCTACAATGACATGCTCATAAAATTAAAGAATACTAAAACTAAAACTAAAAATTAAAAAATTTCAATATTTTTTTAAAATACAAATAATTTTTATTCTTTAATTTTATGAGCATGTCACGGTTGCCTGCAATGTCTTTATCCACTGTGATTTTTTTGAGTTTGGTATATCAGTTGGTTTTAGTGTAGTCGTTAAAACGGAAACATGCAAAATATGACTTAGACAAGCCATATCGCGAAAACTATGAGAGATAAAAATTTTCATGATAGCCAAATTTAGTCACATTTTGTGTCTAAAATAAGAAAAAATATTTGACACGAATACAAAATATAAAAAAATTGTGAAAAAAATTGTGTTGACCGCGCCCTTAATGTGCATTTGTATGAGTAAAGCCCTAGCAAGTAACATGTAGTCTCACAGTAAATTATTTCGTTTTATTATGTTTGTTTGATTTTAGAAGGATGCATGAACAAAAAGACTAAAACTTTTATTTTGAAATGCCATTATGGGAAAACTGGCTGAGCTAAATTTTTTTGTAGGAGGATAGTGTATTCCCAAGTTACGTCAAAAAAACCAACACCGTTTCATACAAATATGAAATTATAATATAATCCCTCTTGAACGCTCTTAAAGGCTTGGTGGGCACAAACCTTGAAGACCTGAACTTGTCAGAGAATTTCTGTACTCAGAGAAAATCCCGGAATTTCTGCCAGCGAATTTTTCGTAGGAACCTACAATTTTTTCGATTATTCTTACACCAGATACTTCCAAACATTTTATTCGTGGAAGGAATTTCGCAGTAATGAATTACTCACTCAAGTTTCGCTTTTTGAAAAGTTCATTGTCATTAGAGTATATTGTTATCCATAGTTGCATCGTCTAAAGCCTATGGAGGGGAAAAATTCGAAGAAGGGGATTGATTTCGTTCACCATATTTAACTTAAACAACTGCAGAACGTGAAGGCGACAAACTTTAATTTTAACTTTGCTTTTTAGACGTGAACTTAAATTTTACTTGGTGCTAATTAAGGGAAAATTTCAAAATTTTGTCTGGAAACCGGAAAAAATGAAGGAATCGTATAACATCCAACCTATGGACATAATGTAAAGGTAATGAAATCTATGGCATCACATTTGCTGGTAGGAGGCCTACAGATTTCTGTTTGAAGGTATTTACTGTAAACTAGAGTTTACTAAAGTCCAATCATACAGAATTTCGGAGGCTGTAACTTGCTAAACCTACATTTTAAAGATGTTTTTTGCATGAAAAATTCTGCAAAGTAAGTTTTGGTTCCCTAAATATTAAGTAATGGTAGAAGAGAAAATTTCCTGACATTAAAATATTTCATGACAAAGTATTCATGGTAAAGATAGCTATAGGTTAACATGTCAAGTTTTATATTTCAAAAATGTACTTCCTTCAGTACAATAAAAGTAATAAAGTTGTCAAAAAACGTTATAAGTAAAAAAAACATTCTAATGTACCATGATTTCAAACTAAGTACGTGTCTAATAAAATGTCTCACATGAAAGTACCTGTAAGATTTAAAACGAAAAAAAAAAAAATTGGGATGCTTGTAGGAAGTGGCCTGATAGCCGCGGCACAGACTAAATAGTAATACAAACGTGAAATGACGTGGCGGCTCGTTTGATATAGGCGAACTTGGCCGCTTATTGGCTGCCCGAGGCTGTAGACTCCAGCCCCGTGTCTGTTTGGCTCCTGCATGTTACTACAGGTTTCCTATTGGCCTGGCTGCCGACTAGCAGAGCAGCTGCCTCACGCTGATAGGCAGTAGGTGTTTCCGCCATGTTGCTGGCTAGGGAAGCCATTTTGCTGGCGTGTGTGACTGAGTTCGCCTTCCTGCCGACTATTTCACTTCTGCATTCCTAAATATTCTGTGGCCGCGGGTCATCCACCTCTCCTAGCAAGATGAACAGTTGTTTGCCTGGCAACAAGGGGCGTTAGTTGTGAAACTCAGTGCCCGGGTGTTGGCAACACCAGGGTTACTGGCCAGAACTTTGCTGACTTGGCAGGAAGGTTCGTGCGAGGACGTTCTCGGACGTCATGTTCGTGTAGTTGTACGTGGTATACGTTCGAGGACTGACGTGGTGAGATGTAGATTCGGGTCGGAAGAGGTTCGCCTTGGGAAGACAACCCCCTCCCAAGGGGTAGGATGTCGGTAGTGCGCTCAATTAGCGAGAAGTTAGTGTAATTGTAGTGTAGGCGTCGACAGAGGAGCTTAGTTCCGACGGCTTTGAGCATTGGATTGGTCGCCCTGACTGTAGAGAAAGGACTACGGTATATCATAAGTATTCCGCCTGTAGTGGCCTTGGTAATAAGATACGGTAATTTTGTAGTGTTTTTTTTTAATACGGATGGTAACAGTTAAGGGAAAATTAAATTTAAATTGAATTAGTTAAGTGTACATCCACTCGGGAGAAAGCGCGCGTAGTTATTTATTTACTTTAAATTAGAGTCTCAGTCTGGACACCCGCACACGCCAGATACACATAATTTATTGTTGAAAAATTAATGTAATGACGATTTATTTTGCTGTGTAAAGGAGTCGTCAAAAATATCGCCGGTTTTAACAGACATAAAATATTTGTTTACTGCAAGTTTAAATAATAAATTACTTATTCTTTTTGAGATTGTGCAATGTTCAAATCAATTTAAATATGTTGTATTGATCTAAAATGTTTAAAAAATTTTCGTCAATTTCTAACTATTCTAGCCATTCATTTTTTTTTCCTGTTTAAATACTCTGTAAAAAAATTTATAATAAACTTTTTATTCAATAAATTGTAGTCGTTTTTAATGAAGTCGCGGGTGTTTTGAATAAATTTCAGTAATTGTAGCACTCAGACTCCAGCTTTCTTAGTTTTTAAGTTTAGTGTTAAGATGTGTAATAATTTTTCTTTCAGGTTTCAGTTCCAGGAAAACACACGGACTCATTATTGTAATTGTAACCTTTACTATCCTTGCGGTATTTCTTAAGCGGTAGGCAAGTTGCTCATGTTATTTTTTCCCCTGATGTCAGGCCCCATTAGGTTTTGTACATCTGGATTTAGTTCAGAACTTGTCCCACATAGGTCCTATCGCGGCAATATCATTTCCAGTGGAATATAATTGTCAGTGGCTTACGTGAACTATTGATGCATTAATTACCTATTGCATAGCTCCCCCCTTCCCATTTTTTGTTTTGTTTTAAAACTTACGGGAATTTTCATATAAGTTATTTTATACTTTATGGTCCGTTAAAACATAGACGCAGTAAATTAATTATTTTTTATTTAATATTATTTTCCGAATTTTAGACTTGTGAAAATTTAGCAATAATATCTATTTTATCCAGTTCCGAAATATCTTTAAAGTTTCAAGTCTCTAACTCATCAGGAAGTTAGTTTAAAATCGATTGCAAAATTTCTACCGAACAGACAAACAGACAGAAAATACAGTTGCGTTTGTCATCCAGTTCTGAGCCATGTTTAAGTTCCAAGTCTCGAGCTTATTAATGTCGAACAGACAGACATTAAAGTGAGTTAATAAAACAAGTAACATCAATATTATTTTTATTTATTTTTCCTCCTTTAAAGCCATGTTTCTTCAACGTAAGTAAAACGAATCCTCAAAGAACTGCTCTCCTTTGCTGTAAAGACGGCGTTTTTACCGCGCCAACCCAGTGCACTCTCGAATATTGGAAGCATTCCTGTATCTGGACGCGGTCACGTTCAAACTCACATAAACCACAATGTCACTAACAACACGCGTGTCAGTAAAAAACTCACGGAATTCGTGTGCATTTCCTTTTTAGAACGTGTCGAGAGTAAAGTTTGTACCACAAAACTGCGATGCGTTGCGCTAGTTTGTGTTATCATACGATAAGCTGGGCCGAGTTGAAATTATGGTTTTACAGTTGAGTAATGACCTGAATGCAATGGACGCAGTTGGTGATTGTGTTTGCTATAGAAAATTGTTAATGGGGGATTCTGTATGGGATCACAAACGAAGCTTTTTTTTTAATTTTAAACAATTTATTAAAAGTAAAAAAAAGTGGGGCCCACGTTTGGCTCAGTGGTTAGGTTGCTCGCTTCCCACAAAGGCGATCCGGGTTCGAACCGGATTTTCGTATGCCTGAGTAGTGCTGTACTATGCCGTCGGTCGGTGGGTTTTCTCGGGGATCTCCTGTTTCCCACGTCTTTTACATTCCAGTACTGCTCAGTTTTCATTTCGTTTACCCTCATGTCCGTTCAAACATATTTACATAGAAAAAACTAAAAGCATTAAACACTTTTTGTTTGGAAACTGTAAGTCACAGACTTCACTTCAAAAGGAAAATGACCGAAACCACAAATTAACTGCTGCGACTATTTCTAGTGATTGTGCGCGCTTTCAGAAAGTAAACAAATAGGCATTCTTCTTCTGCGTTGGAAGAGAGGTCTATCACCATCAATTGCAATGCCAGTACATAGATTGGTTCTTGGTTCCTTAAAACATTTAAATTTACAATTTGTTCACTAGTGTAGTGTTGCAAGATAAAATAGAAATAGTAAAGCATGAAATGGTGTCTTTGTAGTCAAGAAGTTTGAAAAATTAACTATTTCGTCGAACAATGAAACAAGCAAATAATCGCAGTAAACACAGGGCCGGAAACCAATGCTGTCACCGATACGACGCACTACGACTAAAATCATGAAAACCTTATAACGATGTTAACGAAGATCCAGATTGCAGATATGCACTTGAATACAAACACATTTCAGTAATATTACAACAACTCTTCCATGTGTACGCCGTTTACATGAAGGCAGTCTTCAGCGCTTCTCCTCGCCGATTCTCGTAAAATTTTAAAAATCCCGAACGTGTTCCGAATGCTTTGACAACCATTCACACTGCGTTTCCGGAGTTCATAGAGACTATCAACAGGACTAGAATACGCCAAAGATTTTATATATCCACACATAAATAAATCAATGTGTCCAAGTCATGTGACCATCTGTGGGAGGCCATCTTATTGGAAAGTCATGACCTAAACACTTGTCAAGGATTTGGAGCTCTTGAAACATTTAAAATGCGTATGTCCTTAAGTGTATACCTGCCGTTTTTCGAACCGTTAAGAAAATGTACTTTATTTACTGTGGCCAAATGGCTATACTCTATCCATTCTAAGCTTGCAGCTAATTCATCCAAGTGAATGTCAGTAACATTTTTGCACCATTTGATTTGAATGCCATATGTGGACATCTGCAGTTCTGCATCATGGTCAGTAAATGGATAATTTAACTCTCACATGTTTTGGGGATATACTGACAAATCACGACTGTATAAAGTCACAATAATATCATTATGATTGGTGCAGTCAAATGCGACACGCATCTGAACAGAGACTCGCTGCCAATAACCATGAAGAAAAGCTGCCTGTGTGCACGTAAAGGGCTGAAACAAAGTGGTGCAGAAATATTATCGCCACAAAATCGTGGCTATAACAATGGCGTATTTGAAATTGCCCTGAATGATTGTGAGGTAAATAATAAAACAACTTAATGCAGGCCACAATCATATGGCACAACTGTGTCAGCGAGCAACCAATGAAGTAGCTGCTGTCTGCTTGAGTACATACATATTCTTGGAGTCTAGCGTATAGATCAGTGAATCCGCGACATTATCTTGGCTGTAACCACAAACTAGATACGCAGAAAATTAAATGTTTTCTGTCTACCCGCTACTGAGGCATCAGGATCTCAATAATAAAACAAATCAGGGACATTTATTTTTCGCAAAAAGATTTTTACACCACTTTGTTTCAATGCCTTATGAGCACATCTACATTTCTGCTTTGAGGTTAATAGCAGCGTGTCTTTGTGTCGAGGCGTCAATTAATTGACTGCCCAGTGGGAATGAGGTTATTGTGACTTCATATTGCTGTGATATGCCCAAGGCAAGTGACAGAGCATCCATTTACTGACCATAGACCAGAACTACAGATATGCACATAAGGCATTCAAACCAAATGGTGCCAAAAATATTTTCGCCACATAATCGTGGCTCTAGCCATGGGCCATAGCTAGAGATGGTTATATGTAGCAAATATGTTTCGTACCAACATACCCTTGAAAACACTGTAGTTTCTTGCAACATGTATGGTTGGGTGATGTAATCCTGACACAACGTAGCTGTCTGCAGACCAATAACAGGCATCTAATGTTACAATAGCGGTATTCATATTGGCTCAGTTAAATAGGGCAACAGCTCTACGTACAAGCGAAAGCTAGTAACCTATTCATAATCTGAACGTACATTGAAACCCAGTAAACAGTCAAGTTTTCCAGCTATAAACCATCATCTCTACCCATAATTAACGGTTTGGGAAATCGGCAGAAATACACTTGAGGATAAACACATTACAAGTGCAGAGATTACTGCGACACCACACGTCTGTGATTAGCTGTTAAAAAACATCCAATCATGGACCGCGAATCAGAGCTACAAGCTTTACGTAAGGCATCGAAGAGCAAAGTGATGCAAAAATTTTTTTCGCTAAAATCAGGGATCAGAAAAATAACGTATTGCTGTGTCTTGTGCCGGAGTTTCGTATCCTGTGTAGGCTGTATCTATCAGTGTGGTACATACAGTGTGTGAGGGACGGGTGGATATCTGGCTGCCACAACCATGGGAACACATTCTCCCTCACTACCGCTGTTGCGTCAGAAGTGCAGGGGGTGAGGGGGGAGGTGTGTAATTACCAGCCTCGTACACAGAGGCACGCTGATATCAATGCAAATGACACGGCTGCAGGGTGAAAGGTTGTGGTCCAGAGGGGAGGGTGGCTACACAAATTAGCGTCGCCGCAGGGTAACACCCTATTTGACGAGGCAAGGTGGTACTTCCCTGCGACACTAGACAGGACTTCCTGTACAGTACTTCCTGTACAGCGTCAATGACTGTCAATGTAGCTACGACGTAAACTGCACCTTGAACTAATTATATTTTGGTCCGAAGTGACTGGTGCATGGAAAATCTAAAATTTGTTAAACTGCACATGACGACTGGTATAGGTCGTTCGGGATCAACTGAGAAATAAAGATTTAACCTTTGGAAAATAACACAAACAATTACAACATATAATTCAACAATAGCAATAGTTACCTTACTTGTATGGTTGGCAGCGAACTGCCGAATATAGTTCCGTGCATTTTCCTATTAAAATAAAACAATACTAAAATAAAATCTAACCCAATCGATACATTTGTTTTTTATATAGGTAATAAAATGTTTTTATGTAACTGTATGGGCTCCTACAGACCGCACAATTTATCTTACAAGCGTAAGCATCAAGTGATGTGCCCAGGAGGTTATTCCCCGTCGTTACGTGTTACGCGCGGAGAGATACAAATTGGCTGAAAATATAAATTTAGCAGGACGTATTTGAAAGGCTCACTTTATCCCGGACCACCTCTATAGAGTGGCTACTGTGTTTGCCTGTTCCATGTCTCGACAGCAAAACAAGTGGTCTCAGCTTCATGTATCGGGAGTTTATGAGGAATTTAGATGTTCACGCTTATTTTTAAAACGCCGGTTCGTAAACACGTGTTTTATGTGATGTAATAAATGAGGAAGAGAATAAATATCAGAGCTTTACTTAATGATGTGAAGTACCGTACTTATCTGCCCAGTGAGTACTTAC
Source organism: Medauroidea extradentata (assembly GCA_003012365.1). Lineage (NCBI taxonomy): Eukaryota > Metazoa > Arthropoda > Insecta > Phasmatodea > Phasmatidae > Medauroidea > Medauroidea extradentata. Next base: position 37,534 of record PNEQ01131722.1, read on the forward strand.
CTAGAGTCAAACACACCTTTTCGCTCCAGGCAAGTACTGACTGGACAAGTCAGTAATACAGGTACATCAAGCCACAAAGTAGACCAAACCTTTATCTTCATTCTCTCACTCACTAGTAATGGTATGACATTGATATGACGTTCTGGAATTGTGAGTGAAGTTCTAAACTCCTCACAACTCCTGATAAACACAGTTGCAAGTACGCATGTGGGAATCTTGCCGCACGGTGCCGTTTGTCACCGGACTTTCTCGGGGATCTCCCGTTTACCCCGCGCTGCTCCATACGTACCTCATATCACCCTCACCAGCGCTATAAAGATCTCGATGTAAAGCGCTGACCAAAATCTATCTCTCAGTTGCAACTACCAGTTTTGTTGTACGGATGCGTAACTTCAAGCAGGTAACCTCACTGGTGGCCACTCTAAAAGGCAACATGTGCAGTCTAACCATTTTTCGGTTTTCCTTGCACAAATCCCCTTAATAGGAACCTCTAGCAATTTTTTTTTGTAAAATCAATTTTTGCGCGTATCCGCATATGTTTGTACATAACTGTTCAAGGAACATATACACTTCCCAAGAAAGGCAAAAACTAGTTTCGCCACTTTTTGTTTTAATCCCATCTATGTCATTAAAGAGAATAAAAATAGTGAACATGGCTAGAAGGACCATTATTACGGTACTGGCGCTCATTAATCTAATGCTACCATTGACTTTTTCGTTCATCTCGGCACGACCCATATTGCCATAGGATCTGTTATGATGTTTATTTAACACCCTGATAACTACAATCGAATTTGAATTTTAATTTCAAAAACCTCTAAGACTCCCGCTCATGAATTTATTTCATTTTTATTCCCGTAGTAATATTCTTCACTTAAGTAAATATTTTCATCGGAAAACGATATCTGGAAGGATGTCTGAGCAACACCGAATAAAAGATAACATGTAAATCTAAATTTTTTTTCGTCACAGTTATCGGGTTGGTAACGCACTTTAACATTGTAGTTATATTTTTTATTACATATGAAACAAGGCTATTTTCTGTTTCATGAACCACCAACCTGTTCATAATATTTCGTCTATGTATACGTTAAGTTTTGAAAATTTTAAATTAACTGTTTTTTAAAGGTTGACAGTGTTATTTAATACGTACGTTACATTAAGAAGTACGATCAAATTATGGTATTTAGAAGAGAATAAAATACAGCTGGACAGATGGCTTTCATAAAACAAGGAAGATGTCCCATAAGGTCTTACAGTTGTACTATTACTGTAAAATGTGAATTATTAGGTCAATTACTAAAAATACAAACATATAGTATTTTTCTACAGTTGTTAACAAGGTCTTCTGCTGAAACTCTCGGTTTAATTGTATTTTTTAAAGCATATATTACTAGACAAAGCTGTTTGATGCGAGTGTATTCGTATTAGGTTTCACATATTTCATATCGTGAAGATAGAAAGTAACAACTGCGGAATGAGCAAGAATTAAACCTATTCTTTGAGCTTAGAGGACATATCGCTTCTAATTTATTTCACAATTACGCTTCTAATAGTTTGTATTATACTGTACACTGTGTACGATAATTAGCTAAGTCCGGTTGCATGTATGTCAAGTATATCTAAAACCATTAATGAGGAAGAAATTAAAAGAAATTCCGTATGATGAATGATACGGGTTCGATGATCATCTTCTATGTATGCATAACGCCATAGTTAAGAAGCTTGGTAAGTCTAACGGCAAAGAAAGGATACGCCAGAATCATAAAAATAAGAATAAATAAAAATACTGACAAAAAAATCCGAAATATGAGCAAACCTCGTCGAATCTAAGCGAATTTAGCTATCCAAACTGAACGATAAATGATTATACAATTGCGTGTGTTTGTATTAATAAAACGTGAATACTTTATATTTTGTCCGCTGAAATAATAGCACCAGTATTCAGCACTTCATGATATTAGTTTTAAATGTTACTGACTAATAATTTTACGTTTTTTTTTTTATTTGCGTGGTTGGTAGAGCGGGAATCATTTATGTCTCAGGTTCGGGCTGCAAATAAGAAAGCTGAGACTCTGTTTCCTTTTAGACTGTCTGTCACGAAACATTTCTCTGTACAGGATTTACTAGAAGCTTCCACAGCCCCTGTTAGGCGAGGCTCCCTGGAGGCAATTATGTAGGTTTCTCTGGAATAACATGTCACACGATACTTCGTAACAACACAAGTAAATACGAGAATATTTAAAAATTATGTTGCTTTTAAATAAGACATATAATTATCATAAAAGAATGATAATGAGAAGAAAAACTTGACTCCTTTTCGTATCAGGAAATGTATCACGAAACGTTTTCTTTACTAGATGTTTATCACAATTTTTTCATAATTGTTTTATGCTTCCAATAAAATACTTTCGTTGCTTTTCCAAAATAAAGTAAATACAACAAATATCTTCTAGGGAAATGTGAGTAATCCATTTGTAGGATATACAGATGGAATAAAACGCATTAATTTAATTTTAAAAGTTCTATGAAAAACCATCAAAACTCATTAGTTTCAATTAATTGGCCACTATATTGTTCTTTGCTACACAAGTTCTTTGGTATATCTCACAGATATTTTTGCAATGCGAAAGAAAAAGTTGGAAACTACGATCCCTTGGTCAGGTACGTACAATGTTTTCGGATGAATAGAGAAAAATCATAGACGCTCAGACTTTGGTCAAGTTCGTAAACAGTTCTTACGAACAAGGGGAAAAATTTGTAAACGGTGACACCTTTGCTGGATTCGCTAATAATTTTTCGAGGTGCAAAGTAATCGTAAATTACCGCCCCTTTCTTTAAGCTACTTTTTTGGAAAATAAATAAAATTGTAATCTTACCGTATACTCATATTCGTTAAAAGAGATTATAAATTAGGGAAAAAGTATGTGATAAACTTCAGTTCGAATTCGTTGTGGTCTGGAAGCACGACAAAATTTTTCACGGAGACCTTCAAGTTAAAATCGGTAACGTTATAGAATACTTTTATACCATTTATTTAAGTGATAAATATATATATTTTAATCATTTGATTTTAATTTTTATAACTGTATATTCAAAAAGCTTGGGTACGTCTTCACAACACGAATGGCACTGGCATTCGCCAAAATGTGTTTACATTTTTTATTTATGAAGTAAAGTCGAAATTCTAAAAACTTCTAATTACTACGCAAATTGTAATTTTAAACGTAAATTAAGAAATCTCTTCTATAATGTTTTTAAGTGCATTATATGTAAATATTGCTGGTTTTGTTTCGTTTCACATAAAGACCAAGCGAGAAGAACTGCTTCAAGTATATTTATCACATTATGATGAAGTTCACGATGTCGCCTAATCGACGTCATAGTAATAATTTTACATAGATTGGGCGGATAAACAGTTTAAAAAATACAGTTAACCGTACATGGAAAAGGGGCCTTTACAATTCCGACTTTTCATAATAATCACAAAACGCAATTTGAATAACACATCACTATTTCACAAAGAAAGTGCCAATTGGATGTGAACTCTGAAGTCGTAATGATACCATAGAATAAAAATAAATCATAGTTATATATAAAATAAAATCTTATAGCATCGTTAAAATTTTACACACTTCGACATTTATTTTTAAAAATTAGTAAGGTTTAGAAACATTATATTAGAAAATTAGTATATTAAAGCTGATTTAAATACTTCTGTAACACTCATCTTGCCTAGCTTTTAATTTTTATTATTATTATTATTCCTTTATTTGTGGCGAAATTAAAACTTTCGCCTGTTCTTACATTTAACCACGTGTATAATTTTACATTAGTTGAAGTATGCATTTACATTATACATTACACATACAGTCCAATATTCTTGCAAAATAGTCTTAACACATATCATCACTTATCACAAATATATAATAAAATAAATAGAGGGAGAAAGAAAAAAAATCGTGTAAAAGATACTAGCAAATCAACAACTTCTACTACTTTAGACGTTTGTTTGGTCCAGGTAAATAGTTTTCAGCAGTATGACTAAACTGAATATCAGTACCGTATGTGTCATGGTCACGCACAAGGTTTTCTGTTATCCGCAAAGAGCTTTTATAAAACACGATGTCAATATTGCTGTTTTAACTCTAGCTGAGCGAGAAAATATGACTGGGCTATATTGGCTTCATGTACTGTGCTCTCTGGAACAGTCCCTCTATCTTCCTTTTCCGTCCCCTCTCTCCAGTCCTGTAACTCCACCGCTGTTGCACTTTCGACTATCTTTCTCCGTCTCTCTCTCCCTTTCAAACACACACACGTCGTTGTAGAGTGCATCAGCCGGGGTTGTTTGTACAACACTGCATCACGTACCCGGGCGAGATTCCCTTGCAAATGAACTTCGCCCTCGTGATAGAAAAAATGTGCCTGGTCCTTATAACCTTCCCAGCGCGCCCTGCTTCTTTCCTGGCATACCTGCCATACTGTAAGTTGATACTTTTAGAAACTAACAGCTGAAGAAAATTTCTGGAATACTTCCGTGATTACCATACAACCTTGTAAGTGGATGAACAAGTGAAACCTTAAATTAAAAATTAAAAAAAAAAACCGGCTCACAGGATTCCAAATTTCAAATCGATCAGACCAGTAGAATTGCACACATTCACTCAAAGAAACTAGAAAAAAGCTGATGATATTTAAGCAGCTGAACAGATTTTCTAGAGCCATAGCTAAGAACATTCTCAATCAAGTCAGCCTTCAAACAAAAAAAAAAAATACTAAATCAAGATCGGTCCATTCGTTTAGGAGCTACGATGCCACAGACACACACGTCAAACTTATAATAGCCCTCTTTTTGCGTCGGGGGTTAAAGAGCAATACGGGGAGATAAATAACTAAATTTATTTTTTATTGTTGTGCGTCCGCGAGTATGAAAATTGTTTGTAATAATTATTTTAAAAAAGAGTTAAACACATCTGTTATACGGTAGTTAGAGTTGGTTGGGTTGGCACTAATGTCGTAGAAGTAGTTCTTCTGTATATTATGAACAGCTGCTAAAATATTGAAAATTGTTTTAATGGAATATGTACAAAATGTGTTAATTTTCAGGAAATGAAATAAATTGTATCTTTACAATTAGCATGTATTATAATATTTTACAGATGATGTAGTTAGTGGCGGCGGATGAATAATGTACATCGGCTTGCAGTCCAGTTGTCAGCCTGGCAATGTTATTGTTGACGTTTGGCGGAAGGATACATAGTTGGTGTGAGATCAGATCCAAGCTAGAAGCAGGACTTCCAGACAGTATCGAGTTACCGTACGGCGGGTACCGTAAACCGGGGTTACTTTGACAACTCAAAATTTTGGTTTTTATGTTATTTATTGACGAAAGTTTCAAGCATTTGCTCTAAGGATAAAAGGAATTATTTAAAATACTCGGCTCAGATTATCTGTTTATTTACCAGAAAACCCAAAAACTAATATGTTAAATTGACAAAGTAACCCCAAAAATGGTCAAAGTAACCCCGGTTTACGGTATATCACAGCCCGCCTGGGAAACCTTGATTCTTTATTTACGAGCCAACTGTCGATAATACCATCTCCGTATATCTGCCTAATTTTTAAAAATAATTTGCTCTGTTCCTCGAGAAGGTTTTAAATTTTCAAAAATCTAGTTCTTTTCGCTTTGTATGTTGTGTATTCACCTCTGTGATCGCAGTTACATAGAAATAATATTTTTAAGCGGATTAAATTGTTGGCGAGAACTGAGGCATTGACAAAAAATTAGAAAACATAACTATCGTTGCTGCAAATTCGTAAAAAAAATTTCAAAAAAATGCCTCATAGGTATTACAGTGAAGAACGCTAGATTTTCGGTAAACGTACATAACTTTAAGTATAGTTTCCCGATAACTAACGAAAATATTTTGTTATGTACAAAGTATTCATTCAATACTGAATATTTCCTTTTCGCTTCGAATTTATCACTGATCTAAGGTTGACGTTTGTGCAAGTGGGCCATCTGTGATACAAATTTAATTATATTTAATTTCTAACAGTCTTTTCTAAGGAAATAATACAGAACCGTATAAACCACGGCCGTAGAAGAACAGGTCTGGACACTCGCCTGGTAATTTGACTCCCTTGTTGTTTGGCTGTAGTTCACCAAGTTACCGAGAATGCTATACATTTTTGGCGCTGTAATCCGGGCGGTCGGGCCCAAACTCCGCACACTTCCATCCCACTAAGATATACAATTTATCAAAACGTATTTTTTATCAATTTACGAAATACTTCATTCGCTCGCAATTTTAAATCATAGCTCCAACAATCTTTATTTACTTTATAATGTTAACAATGGAAAATAGTGGGCGGAGTTCGAGTCCTACCGCCCGTATTACAACGCCAGAAAGTACAACATTCTCGGTAACTTGACGAACTACAGCCAAACAACAAGGGGGTCAAGAAAAATACATTGGTAGATAGGCGAATGTCCAGACCTGCACTTCTACGACCGTGGTATAAACCTATGCATTCTGAGTAACTTACTGTTCTGAATAAATCACTGTTTCTCGACATAAACTGCTTCCGATTTCTCCTTTATGAAAAAAAAAATTTTTCGCATCTATATTCCCATGCGTTGATCAATAGTGTAAATGTGTATGAGCTGCCGGCTGTTATTTACATGCTTAACACTACGTCCTTTTATTATGTTTTATACATTTATTTATTGTATCGACGTTTAATTGACATAATAACTTAGGATTTTTTCTTAGTCTGGTCGAACCCAAATTAGTTTATTTATTTTTCATTTATCTGACATATAGTCTGTTAAGTTTTTTTTAGTATGTTCAAAATTGGTTTGGTTTTATAGTTAACGCATATTTGAAACATACTTTACGAAAGTCAGTTTTTAACTATGACGGCATCGTGTAGAAAGTAAATATGTACGTGCATGTTTGTAATTGTAGCTTAATTGTTCATTTTTATGTGAAAATCTTAAAGAGATAGAAAATCATTCTACAGTGTCATCTGGATGTTAGTATGAAATCAGTGTAAAGTGATAATTTTTTACAAGTAAGTAACACTTTGATGTGAGTAGTTAGTATACCGCCTGTATATAGCTGTTTGCAGCGTAGTATAGTTTAGAATAAATCTAGGAACGACATTTTAAGAACACACTTTGTTGTGATGGAAGGATTGACAACTGTGTTTCAACACACGTAACGTTATGAAATACTAAGAAAATCTTCTCTGAAATAAGCTATCCCTTCATAGACCTGTCCATCGGAAACGCGTTTAACAGTTTCAGAAGAAAAACTCTGCCTCTTGCTTACATCCATGGAGTTTAAAAAAGGAAACACTGTTAAACTATAAATGGATTCTTAACTGACCAATTTAAAGGCCCAAACGCTTTATGTAATACTTGTCCTACGTCAATATCTCAAAGTGGACTGCTGTGCCCAGGTCACTGATAAGTGTCTAGAGCTTGCAATATTTTTGAAAAATGCTGATCGTGTAAAAGTTATGTCTGTTTGGCAACACCATTCAAATAACGTTATACACGAGTGTAACCATTTCAGGTGTTACATTCATATCTAGAGTTTATTTTTACCTTGCCAAAATTGGCGAATATGGGTGTTTTTGTTACTCTTTATAGGTATGGAAATTATGGCACATAGTATTTTAAAAGGCATGAGCGTGTGCAATATACATTCACGTCATATAATGACCGGGTCACTAGTGAGTCTCTCACACAGGCAAGTTGTCGGCGAGAATACAGCACGCCAGTTAATTGACACGCACATAGAGGCTAGGGTGAGGCATAATGTGCACGCTGAGTCGTCCTTATTCCTTCTGCACTTCTTGACTTCGAACATGTAAAATACGTTCGTCCAGTCGGACACCTTAAGTGCGCCGCCTATCCGCACGTGAGAAGCTTAGAAGCGATGGAGCAGTAAGGTCGACCTTGAAGCGTGCATCAAATGCCGCGTCGCCTTAACGAGCCAAGCGGTGAACTAGCGTGCAAGCTTCCCGCCGAACGGTTTTTACTATGGGACATTAAACAGCAACTAAGTTCAGTGCAAGTGACAATCTGAGTTTCAGATACGTCCGGTTAGTACATTTTGAAGTACGGAAGTCTGAAAAGGCCGTTTTTAGCCATGTTGGAGGGCTTAGAAATGAGGTTCCGACCTTGTAAGAAGTTTTTTTATCGTTGGAATAATGGGCACACGTGGAATATTTTCGTAGGAAAAACCTGTTTACGAACACCCTGCAATGCATTTGAGGCATGGGGTAGGCGGCCGACTTAAGGGGGAGAGCTAGATGCTAAATTTAATGTATAAATTTACTGCGATAACATCTGTATAAAATATTTTGTACGTATGGTACTGTTGAGGCATATGACGTATTTGTGAAGGGTTTTGTAGATCATAATACTGTTATTTATTTGTTCATCTTATACTGGACTTGTAATCATTCTTGAAAGTTCATAACTTATTAAAAGCTCATTTTTATATACAGTATTTTAATTTTATATAGGCAGAAATGTTTAAAGCAGTTTTCTTCTAAAGTTTCTATAAACTTTAATCTTTTCGAAAGAGTAAATATCTTAAAATTTGACTTATTGAGAATAAATAAATTTTAACATGAAATTTCCATTTAAAATCGGAGACTGCAAACGTCGTAGGCAGATTAGAACACGTAAAAGCCTAATTAATTCGCCTCCCATTAAGACGGTAAAATATTTGGCTGAATGGAAATGCGTGCAGCGAACTGTGAAAACCTGCCTGAATTCACCAGCCTTGTCCAGTCGCTATAGTCTCAGGCACAAGTACACTTCAGATATATTGAGTTACAGCTCTCCAGGCGTGAGAGTCTTGATTTTTTCCGGATTTATTATTCAGTTGCTCCTCTCCGTCATATTACGCTTCTATCTCGCTCTGTAGTATTCATTATTAGATAGCTAGAGGCAATGATTTTCGGTGAAAGTAATTCTGCGCCAACTTGTTTCGATGAGTTACGTGTACATCTGCAGCTCTGCCTGTTGTTCAGTGATTGAATGTTTATAGCTCACAGCGTCCTGAGGTTCTACCCGAAAATCACAAACGTGTGTTGTCTCAGTAACCTTGTTATGATGATTGGCACAGTCAAATAAGCCACACCTCTGCTCTAATACGGTCTGCCAATAACCATGAAGCAGAGTTGCAGATGTACACGTAAGACATTGAAACTAAGTGATGCGGAATTATTTTCAACTAAAATCACTGTATCTGTGTGTGTGTGTGTATGTATATATATATATATATATATATATATATATATATATATATATATATATATATACACATACATATATATATATATATATACACATACATATATATAGTACTTTTCCTGCAATGGGTTGATATTGTAAATTAAACCGGTTTATTTTTACATACGCCAATGCGAGCGAATGCTCCCGTGTTGCAGAGAACCCCGCAGTAAAGATAAAACCAAATAAATAAAAGCCGGTATTATCTGTTATCAGGAAACATAGAGGCAAATCCGGGAAGGAATTTAGTCAACACGATTACAGTCCTGTGTACTCTCTGCCATGAGCTTCTCGCACGTTGTTTGCTTCTCCAGTGAGCGACCAATCGTACATCTGACAACGCAGCACAATAGTCACAGTGTTTACATGCAGGGTCGCTATTGGTTCGCAGTCCTCAAGGACGAGTTCACCGCGTAGAAGTATGCAATTAAGTAAAGAATTTTGCCCCCGGTTTGTATCAGTGCCTTACGTACTCGTCTATAATTCTGCTTCTTAGTCACTGATTGGATCTTTTAACTCTCACGTGTCTTGGTGTCTTACCCGCAAAGCATAGACGTGTGCTGTTGCAGTAACTTTATCGTGATTGGCACAGTTAAATGAGAGAACGTGAGAGAGAGATTGTGGTCAGCGCTTAAGAGGACTGTCTACTTAGCCATTGGACGGTGTTGTGGCGTGTCACGCGAATACTTTCTTACGCGAAACCGCCGAACTTATTCTGATTGTTGTTATCTATTAAAAGAACACCCACTTGAAACTACGTATGTCACTTTTTGAAGATTCAGTATCCTTGTTAGTAACACCATTTTTGGGCCTCTAAAAATGGCTAAAAACGGTTTTTTTGACTGCTGTAACTCTGAAAATACGACCTGAATCCGTAAATTGCAAAATGGGGTATGTGCATTGGTCTCTACTTAATACTATGCGAAAATAAAATTTAGGGTCACCGTTTCGAGTCCCACGTGAAAAAGAGTTCTACGAAGACATTGCACACCAATTTAGCGCTGCGATTAGAGACCATCTGCCTATCCTCGAGAGTGGTGTTCTGGCTCTTATCGCTCCGATGTTCCCACGAGTTAAGCTCGGAAATTTCAAACCAGTACACAGTACTCTTAACATCGAGGTATTTAGCGCTGGTGAGGGGTGACATGAGGTGAGTATGGAACAGTACCGGAATGAATGAGCGGGAGAAACGGGAGATCCTCAACGGCATCGTCCGGCACGATTCCCACATGCAAAAATCCGGGGACTGACCCCACCTGGAATCAAACCAGGATCGCCTTGTTGGGAGGCGAATGGTCTGACCATTTGGCCACCGTGACACCTAATGAGAGAACGTCACTTTTAAAAGACACCCTGCCTATATCCATGAAGCATAACTGCAGATGTGCACGTAAAACGTAGTTAATACCAACGATAACATTGCCAATAACACCTGTTTTCAAGAAAGTTATTAAAAATGTTGCAAAAATGCTTCAAAATTGTTGACATGTTATCAACATTGTTGCCAACATTATGTTATTAACATCGTTTTTATAAAAAATATTAATAACATTTATTAGTCTACCGACATTTCTTGAAATATTTACTAGCAACAAATGTTATGAATTTTAGAACATGTCAATAACCTTGGCTCCAACACTGTTCATAACAATATTTTCCTGGCCCATTTTAGAGCGGTCTACATCAAAAGGCATTGGTAATAAATGTTACTAGCAACGTTGCAGGCATTTTTGTCATCAAAATTATCCTATTAACTTCCGTTCTTCATTGTTATAGCTTTTTTTGTAACATTGGTGTTTTCAGCAACGTTAATAACACATTTGCTATCAACATTGCTATAAATTAGTGTACTATACCATAGAATTTGTTGATAACATTTTTGTAACTAACATTTTGTAATTAACATTGTTATTGTTATTTTTTCGGTGTAAACTAAAACAAAGTGGGGCAAAATTTTTTTCGCAAAAAGTTCACAACCCTAATATTAAGTAAAGGAGTTTGAAACGTAACTTTTCTTCATGTGAATTAGGAAAATTTTCGGATCCCTATTGATTGCCTGATTTCCTCTCCTGCACGTGGGCTAGTCGTACTGTAAGTAAATATAATTTGTAGATGTGAGAGGAGCATTTGACACACAAGTTAACAGTATTCTTTGAAAGGAAAACTACGGCCAATTATTCGCCATACGCTTAAATGCGACGAGGAAAGTGGTGAGTGAGTAGGAATCGACCTAAGCGCATTCGTGTTCCTTGGTCCCGTCAGACTACGTTGTCTTCTGATTACACAAATATCAAACAGCCGAAAATATTATATTATCACGGGAAGTTGTAGCAAACATGATGTATATCTAAGGAAAAGACAATTTCGCGATTTCAATGTCTTGGATGCTAGGAGCCACTGCCCTGTCCATTCGTAAGCCCCTGCTATTCCCATGAATGGCAGCTAATAGACAAATGGTCGGGGCTTGTGTATACACAAGACAATGGATTCTAACATGCATGTTATTAAATTCGTGAAATATTCCTTTCCCTTACATAAGCAACTAACAAAGGCTATTGTTTCCCTTTAAACTTCCGAGTTTTACTAGAATTGTCCGATTTACGTCGTAAATCTGATGTGGTAGAAGTTCGGGTAAAATGATTAAGCGAAAATTATTGTATTTCTGGTTTATGTATATGCCTTTCTTAAGAAAATCAGAAAATGTTGAGCAAGTGTAAGATATTTTCTAAAGTTATTAACATACCCTTAACGTCAAGGCCATGCAAATCTAAAAGTGATTGCCAGGAGACATAAAGTCACAACCTAGCAAGTGGTTCAACACTTCACCAAGGTAACATCTTCCGTCTCCCTTGCAAGAAGTATCTACAGTCAGCTCCACATCTAATGTATTTCGTTTCAGTAGTCTACTAATCGTATAAATCCTGCATATAATCAACGAAGAGAAAACACATACCGTGTATTTTATTTCTTCTTTTCCTCTAAATGTTATTTACCATTTCACATTGACTACCTCTTTGATGTTTTATATGAAGAAACACATTCAATAAACAAGCAGTATTTTCTATAAGAAAAGAATGCACAGTGTTCTGAAAACCAGCAATATTTTTTCTATAAAACTTGAATTCCTTGGATGCCATTTAATTTGTCCGACTGTTTTAATGTAATCTTTATTTTAAGTACAGCGCGGTGGCATGTCTTTGAAGTCGTTTCAAGCTGATGTCTAGCAAAATAATGCCTTTGGACATCATTTTATGTTTTATATTTTCTCTACGCACAATTACGTGGTATTGCTAATTAATTTACCAATGAACAGGTAATTAGTTATAGGTAATTGAGTTTTGCTGATTTATTCTAAATAGAGACTGGGAAAATTCGCGAGTTCACTGACTAGGCTGGCCTCCAAGAATATATGTTTAGTAAAGTAGACATAAGCTGCTCAGTGACAATCATCTGCCTTCAATTACATATTTATTATTCGCTCAACGACTTCAAAACGGTGTCAAATAAGTCAAGAACCAATTGTGAAATTGGCAGGAACTTACAGTTGTCGGCATTCTCGCCTGTGCCCAAAATAAAACGCGAATTTTTCAGGTACCTTGTTCTAGGTCATGTTGAAAGTCAAGAACGTATTCTCCACTGTTACTTTTGTGATTGGACGAGGGCTTATTGACACGCATCGACGACTGCGAACCAGTACTAAATTAGAAAATAATTCTTGGAGCTGCCACTTGATACCGACTTGTACGATTATAGAACAACGGAAAATAGTCTATGGCTAGTGCGTGTATAGGACTGACAAATCAAGACTGCTAACAGATAAATCAGCTAAATTTTCGCAACGTTTGTGATTATTAATATATTTAATGAGACATACTTGAAGAATGTGAAAACTGAAGGTATTATTTTGCTTTAATATCAATGCAAATAAAAAATGAATTAATGCATTGATAAAAAAAACGTGTATGATCACTGTTCTTAATTCAGTTTTACCTAAAATTTTCACATTAGCAGTTTTGAATACTATTATATCTTAAATTATTTTTAAAGGCTATCAATAGAGATTCTGATATTTCGCGTGTTCAACGCCCTACCGGCTGGACTACGCAGTCATGTATACACTATGTCCTCAGCTACTTGTACATTGTCTGCTGCTACAGTGAGTGGTCGATTTAACACCTAACAAGGTAAAGTGTGAGACAGTGAGGTGTACATTGAATGTTTACAAATAAATAAAGCTTGAAAAACACAGAAATCACAGTAGTCTAGGGGTAAACTGCGTCGGGAGAGTGGTTCGAAACTTAGTCCCTCCAAATGTTTTCTTTTTTTTTTTTTTTCAACATAATTTCATTTAAACGTCATTTATTCAAAAAGTTATTTGATAAACAAGTTCAGTGTTTTTTTATTAAGTACAATCAGCATTTAAATTTAATTTTTTCCTTTATTGAAAGTACAACTACAAGGCTATAAGTTGTAATTTTACAAACATATACGTTGTATTTTATTACTAGGGCAACCGTTGTAGTATTACAAGGATTTTCTTTGGCTATTAGGTTTCCAAAGATTTTATTTTCCACTGTAAAAGAAAACACAATTTTCAATTTTGCTAGGAGAACTTAACGATAATCCTTGTCGAGAATCCCTTTCCCGTTCAGGTTTGTCTGTAATACCGTATTCATGTACGTATCTTACGAAATTTTGAGACTTTTTTAATGTGCCAAGAAATGGCTCGCACCCTCTTTACCAACAATACATTTCATTCAAGTACGTATGTCTATAATAAATTAAGCGGGAGCTGTGTTTGCTAATGTTTATATACCGCTGCTTGGAATGTAATGCAATGTAATGTAATTTTTGTGATTGTATATCATAATTGAAGTGTCTCTTGTAGCTGCAGTATTGACACTAAAATATTTCGTTATCTGACTGCTGTTTTCGTTTCTATTTGTCAAAAATTTGACATATTTTTTTAACAGTTTACTATGTTATTTATGAACGATAATATTAATTGTTGAAACTGTGCACGACAACTGTTCTTGTTTTGATAATTAAGTAAAGCTATTATTGTACTGAATTCACTAACTTACTGTGTTACATGTATTGCCACACAAGTTTCCACTTTAACCACTGGTATTGCTACGCAAGTGCATTTAAAAGTATCAGTATCGGTATCTGTAAGTATCGGTTAAGGTTCAATATATCGGTGAAAAGTAGTATCGGTGCATCCCTATTTAAAATTGTTCTATTGAGAACTTATTTATTTTAGCGATTGATTCGCTATTTCCTCCGCGTGTCAATTAACTTGTAGGCAGACCTTTTAAATTTTAAAACTGTTTAAACAAGCATTAACAAGCTGTGCATTTCTTTCAATATCGTATCACCTTGCTGCAATACGTTTAAAAACTGCTGTGCATGCTGTATAGTTTCCTTCAACGTGCAGTACATGAAAAAACAGTTGCACTCCAAATGCAGTGAGTTGAAACTTTCTATTTTATTTGTGAACTTTGCTGGGAAAAATGGTGGGTAGTACGCGCGGACTCCGAAATTTAATTTGAAGTCCTGGATAAACTTTATCCGTACGTAGCCACAAAATTAAGTTTGTGCCGCTCGACACCCCAAGAGGCAGAAAACTGTGAGCTTTAATCGAGAGAATTGTTTTTTTTTTCCTTAACCGGCAGAAATGAATAGTATTTTTAGCAACGTTCCATCTTAACGTGATTAAAGCTGAACAGAGGGAGAAGCGCGTATAAAAGTAGGATAATATATTTTAATACTATAATGGTAAATAGCTAACGAATTCTTACTAAACAACAGACATATTGGTGCACAAATTCTACTTAACTGACGGTTTATGTTTGTTCGAAATTTCAACTAAAATCCATGTGATACTGTGACTATGTTCACCTATATGATATTATTTCTACTTTATAACATGGGATTATTATATAGGAAGAGAAAAATTTGCATATTTACAAGAATATTTGTAAAATTGTCAGATGTTGGACCATCACACAACATAAATGTATTGTGTTACGAATGGATTTAAAATTATGGAGACCTTTTTAAACGTATGTTAGTACTGAATTATTAATATCTCTACACGCACGACACTATTTTCAAGTAACTTTGCACTAAACCTTTTGTTTAAACAATTCTTTAATTTGGAACTCTGATTTAACTTTATCACAATTTTAGGTTGTCTACATTTAATTTAGAGTTTATCAAAGTTCCGTCATAGGTTCCTATTAAAGCTCGCTTCAGAGCCTTGCGTAATACGTAAAAAACGTACACTGAGACGGTTTTATGTCTTCTGGAGTGATCGTGGGCCTATATTTTCATTGTGACGTGTAGAAGTTAAATTCGCTGTTTAATATGAAAAGTCAGTAGCAAGTCTGTAGAACTATACCATCGTAGTAATCTACAGTTCTGCACTGCTTTACTAGCTAAGTTCCTATAGTAGTTGGACAGTGGCTTGTAACAAAAATGCACCCTCATTAACTAAAAACAAAGGAAAATGTGTGTGATTAAAGACCAGATGATAATCTTGTGTTACAGTTAACTTAAAACGTGGTAGTATAATTCAATTAATATATATCTTAATGTGAATATTGTTTTAAAATTTTTTTGCAAGTTGAGATAATTTGGCTAAATACAATTTTAAATATAGATTGGTTCTTTGTCACATAATACTGTTCACAAGTATCGTTTCCCTCACTTTAACATAGTGTAAGAAATTTGGGGGTAACAAAAGACACAAAATATAAAATCCCATATAAATATAGATGTCAGATGCAGCTCTTATAATAATATCGTAATTATGCGCCAAGCCAGAACTAACCAATGTGAGAAATTTAGGAATGTAACGACACGGTGAAAAACGTATGTATTTTTACACAAAAAGGCTTGTAAATAGGTGTCAAATATTGTCATCCATGAATTACGAGAAGAATGCTTCAAAATGTTAAATATAGTTTTAAATATGTACGGAAAAAATGTTTATTTACAGGGTTTTAAATATTAAACCAAATCAACTTCGAACACATATACAATATTATAATTTACAAAAATGTAAACCGGTAACAGTAACAAAAATGGGTAGTAATACTCAAAAATCTTTTATTAGTATACAAAATTTGTTTGTAAGAATGTTTTTGTTAGTTCTGTACACACTAACACTGCTATTTTAGTATATTTCCAAGCATTTCTTGTAAAATTTAGAGCAATTATTTGCATGGTTACAGTTTGTTGGTGAATAGTTTGCAGAGATTTTTTTCTAAAAGTAAAAACAAATTTTTAATGCGTAACATTTTCCTGCCACATGAGATGACACATTTTCAGTTGGAACGTCAGAATAAAATTATTGGTATCCCTTACAGGTGTCGCACACGTTACCGCATGGACAAAACTTGCTGAACAATATGTGAAATAAAGATCTTTGTATTTTTACGTGTTTATTGCTTGCTATCAGTTATACTGAAACGCAAACAAATTATGTTTTATACCAGCAAAAATATTTAATCTATAGTTTTCTTATCGCTACAGTAAGCATTCCTATAGTGTTTTTCGTTCTTAAAATAATATTACTAGTTATTTAATGACAAAAATGTATGTTGAGTTGAAAATAATTAGGATGACATTTTTTCAATGTAGAAAAAAAAAAGATATGGTAGGGTGAAATGCATTTGGATGATTCATTTTTTATGGTAGAAGTAAAGCGCAGTGCAGCATTATGTATAATATGTGGGACCATAAACTCTTCCCGAAAAGAATTTTGCCACAGTTTGTTTCAGTGTCCTATTTGCACTTCTGCAGCTATGCTTGATCGAACAATGTTAAGAATATTTCCTAAGAATTGGGATACTACGTTTAAAAATGTTAAATGGCCGCAATTTTGAAAATATAAACACAGGATGAACTAAATACGCAAAGATAATGTCAGATTTGTTTTTAGTATGTGTACAGAGTTTGGCGAAATTCTAAAAAATTACCACCATTTTAAAAATACATAAAAGTCAAGTCAGATTACAAAGTACAACATGTGTACAAAGTTTGATGAAATTCGGTCCGCTGTTTCAAAAGATTTTCGGGAGACACACACACAGACACGTACATAGGAAGGTGATCTCGTAAGCCTACATTTTTCCTTCTGAATGTAGGATAAAAGTGTTGTATTGCAGTCACTCTCACATTACCTTATAACTCTTATCGCGGGAAACTTTGAATGATTGCTAGGCTTCAATGTTTTGTATTTATTTCTGCGCTTTTCTGTCATTATTGGTAATCCTTATTTTACTGGGCCAATGCTAATTCTAGTGCGTTAAGACAGAATGTCTGCGACTCGTCTAAACAGCTAGACCGTGCCATTTGACTGTAATATTACTCTTCAGAATGTCATCAAACTTGATACACATATACTGTATACAATGCTGGCTTGACTTTTGTATATTATGTTCATCCCGTGTTCATATTTTGAAAATGGTGACCAATTTCATATTTTTAGCATAGAAGTTCATATTTAAGGAAATATGTTTCTGAATTTTATCAAACTTGGTTCATTATAGCATACTGCTGCCACAGTTGATTCGACTTTGTGTATTTAATTCATTCTGTGTTCATAATTTCGTAATGAAAGCCATTTTTATATTTGTTGTTATGTATATATATCTGATGAAATATTTTCAGGAATTTCGTCAAACTTGGTACAAATACTAGCTACACACAAAGCTGGCTTTAATTCTGCGAGTCTCGTTCATCCTTAGTATGTAATATTTTGAAAACTGTGGCTATTATTTATCTTTATCATAAGAAAAACATCTCAGAAAAAATTTTCCCCCAATTCTATTAAACTGGGTACTCGTATATTACTTAGTAAGCTGATTTATCTTTAGTATATTTCGAATATCTTACGTCTAAATCAATATTATCAATTAATATCCCCAGTTTACGTAAGCGATTTTAACTACCAGTGTTAATTTGCACCCACTTTGAGGAAAGTAGGCTTATCGCTTATGCTGGTAACTTCTTGCTAAAATATTTTTAATCAGAAATGCAGCTATTTCTCGCAACGTGTAAAAGTGTTTACCTTGACGTTCTACTCGTCTGCGATGTGCACGAGTACAATCCCAGAAATTAGCACTGGAGAGTGAGCAGGTGTAAACGTATTTTTTCTCCTGCCCCTCCGCTGCATTCCTTTTCCATTTGTATTTTATTCTGCAGTTAATAAAGGCACTTTCTTCCGAGCGAGTGAGGACACGAAGAAAACTGTACTGTTGCTCAGGCTGACTGTGGAGATACTGCAGCGTTGTGTAGCTGAAGTGTATTAGTTACGACCTGAGAGTCTGGAGAAGAAGATAAAAAAAAGTTGTGAGTCGCGACAATGTGTTTGTTCTTCCTACACAAAGCAATGATGTCATAGAGTTCAGCTCCGCGTGTGTGAAACTCTGATGTCATAGAGTTCAGCTCTGCGTGTGTGAAACTCTGATGTCATAGAGTTCAGCTCTGCGTGTGTGAAACTCTGATGTCATAGAGTTCAGCTCTGCGTGTGTGAAACTCTGTGATACAACTTACAGGTATTATGAGAACTTTTCGATTGAAGCGTTGCAGCGTGTCAGCTGTGTTATTTATTTTTACCAGAAGCTTATAAACTTGTTCCAATTATCTAGAGAACTTCAAAAGTCACGTTATTGTTTGGTGATATGCACTCACTACCCTATACACACCAGAGTGCAAATCTGAGATTACATTGGCCACAAACCTCTGCTGTATGTCATGTCTTAGGGACCCCTGATTTTTGCGAAAATATTTTTCCCCCACTTAACGTCAGTGCCAAATGTACAACCCTGCATCTCTGCTCCAAGGTCATTGATTGGATGTTTTAACTCAGCGTCTAGGCGTTTCACCTGCTAATCACAGCCGTGTGGTCTCTCACTAACCTTGTTCTGATTGGCTCAACAAAATATCACACAAAGACACACAGCCAATAACCACGAAGAAGAGCTGCAGGTTTGGACGCAAAGTGTTGAAACAAAGTGGGGCAAAAATATTTTCGCGAAAATCAGGGCTCCCTATTGGACAGATGCATTCTTCACGGTCTACTTTGTTATTTGCTCAGCGCCCTCCGAGTCGTTTAAAATATCGCGGAATGAATTACCTTCGCGTTAGAACGCACTGCCCCTTGTATATTGAAGCCCCGAACATTTGTTCACCAGCGGCTACTCACTGGAACAACATACAATGAACTAATAGACGGGGCTTGAATATGCATAGGACAATGGATTCTAACGTGCAGGTCATTGAATCGTCGAATTTTTCCGGCCTCTACAAATAAGACGTGGCGGCTCTTTAGATATGGGCGATGCTGACCAAAATCTCTCACTATCACTAGAGACATGAACTTTTCGCGAAAAGAAATTTGCCTCACTTTGTGTCAGTGACTTGTGTGCACGTCTGCAGACTTGCTTCACGGTCAGAGATTGGATGTTTTGACATTCGTGTGACGTGGGGTTTTACACGCAAATCACAGACGTGTGGTGTTACAGTAACCTTATTGTGATTGGTACAGTCAAATGAGAAACGTCACA
>PNEQ01131745.1:0-28942 GCA_003012365.1 Medauroidea extradentata
ACACAGCATAAGCATTTCTTACGCAAATCACTTGCGAAGTATCATTAATCATGTTTCCGCTTTTAAATTATGTTGATAATAACGTTATAAGTAACTGGATGATAGCAATACGTTTCTATAAAATTCTACGAAATTAAAAATATACAAAATGTGTGCAAATAAATTTATTTGAAAGAGATTACATGGAATAATTTTTTTTTATTAATATCACAATTTATCCACAAGTAACGTAATTTATAAAAAAAGCGTTTTTGTTGCTAGTTTTGAACAAAATTAAATTTTCCTTAAGGTTAGAAGAAATTCACTAGTGCCTACAAGCACGCGCAATTAATGTCTTAAGCGCAAAGTAATATTGTATAGCCATCTTACCAATGAAAGCAAAAGTTTACAAAAATTATACAAGATAAACACCTCTTGCTTCAATTTGAAAATTTTTAAAGAAAATAGTCTGATATATTTCGAACTGCTCATAGCATGTGAAAGAATTTGTTCTCCAGCTTGACCACACAGCGTGGTGCCGTCCTAGTTCCCCCACTGAACCCCGCCGCACCCCCCGCGGTGTGGTCGGAGCACCGACACTACTCGGCCGACGTTTGAGGACAAAAATCTTTCAAGGGATGACCACGTTCGCTACAGCCAGCCTACATACCTCCTTCTGCCTCATGACAGCCTGATACCAGGATCTCCTTTGCCTGCTTGTAAGGGCGTTTTCGGCGGGAAAAATAAAAAAAAATATATTTTCATTCAATTGACACAATCCTGCTACTGAAGTGAAAACATGCGAGGGAACCTGACTGTACACAGGCCTTCATTGGGCCTACATCCGCCATTTTACTTCCTCGCCCTAACGCCCCCGAGCCGTAGAGGGGATAAGAAAAAAACAGTGGTACAACTGACGAGGGAGTGCAACTGACATAGAACCAAATCGTAGCCTACAACATTGTTATACTCTGTGAATTTTTTCGGTTTGGTATGTCAGTTGGTTTTAGTGGCGTACTTCAAATCGTAAAGTGCAAATTTTGACGTTTACGACTCATTATGCAAAAACTATGAGAGATACAAAAGTTTCCTAAGAGGAAGATTTTATCACAATGTATGACTAAAATAAGGAAAAAAATATCTGGTATCAATATAAAAATTAAAAAAAAAAAAAAAAAACGTTGAAAGCTGAGGTGAACATTTCCGTTAAAATTTATAAAGGTGTATATTATAATATTTCAAGTGGTACCGAATGCCACTAGAATTTTTGGTATGTTACTAAGGAATACTACACAACAGTTGCTAAAAACTCTTACAAACAAAAGGAGGCACTGTTAAAAAAAAATTCGATGTTTTACGGAGAATTGCTGGTAAAAAATTCTCCAGAAGTGTCCGTTAATTTATGGAAGGCAATTAGCTCCATTTATGGAAACTCCCATATTTACGAGATTTTATTATGATGCAGGCACAATAATACGTACGGTTATTTTTTAGTTTATCCTCCCAGTTTTACATATGTTTAATTAATGGAACGTAATTATGTATAACTGTGTTACAAATTAATATTTCCGTTAATTAAACGTACAATTCCGTAAATTTGTCCGGAAATTTGCGGAAATTTTTAACAGTGAGTATGAATCACACGAATACGATCATTTATAAATAAGGTAGAATGTAAGTGAGCATCGTTTTTTGAAATACCAAAACAAATAGTCTTATTATTAGTTCGCTGTAATAAGAGTTTATACTAAAATTACGTCGTATTATGTTATGACTTGATATAGCGGTGTATATACTTACAGTTGTGGTTTTTCACGCCTGAAACAAAAACAACTTTGAGATTAGAAATTCTCAAGAGGAATGAATGTAAAAGTACTCTTTATTTAGATTTGTGAACGCCATAAATTATGTCCATAACTTTTTAGAAATTATTTGACAACAAAATGAGAATAGTTTAATCGAATTTAGTTGAGGAATTATACTCACTAACATCTTCTTTTGTAAAATGGTAAGCAAATATGATTACAAAACAAAAATTACACGTTTTAGTACGTTTAGATAGCCTAGACACATGAAAATGTGTCGTCTTGGAGTTTTTGTGTTAATTTTAAATCATGTTAATTTCTGAATTTATGCTTTGTGAGGCACAACATATCGCGTATTTTAAATAATATGTTTATAGTTAAAGGGAATTGCATAACTACGTATATTTAGTATGTCTTGAACTACCGGCTTTATAAAATCTTCATTAACATAGCCTAACAACTTTTTGTCCAACTATCTTCAATAAACTTTTACATTGTTAGATGAAAACTGCATGTATTTTCCTAAAACTTTTTTTGAAAGAAATTATTTATTAATTTTAGCATATGTTAGAAAAAATGTAGTTGAAATCTAACAAGTTTAACCTCGTTGTTAAAAGCACGAAACACCAAAAAATTTGTTGAATGTTCTGAAATTCTAATTAAGGTGAATGAAAGTAAATTTATGATTGAGAAATTTACTCCTATGGACAGTTATTATTTCTACAATCTTTAACGTGTTATCGTAAAGAATTAAAAAAAAACTCCAATGAATAATAAGTGAAGTCATTTTCAATCGACAATCTTGTGTTCAAATATTTAATACCCTGTTTGATCAGGAAACGAATCCATCAAATTATATTTGTAAAAGAATTCAATGGACTATTTATTAAAATCACAATTTTTTGAGGTTTCATTTGAATGATTCAAACCGCTAATGTATTTGTGGAGCGTCGGCCAGTGTGTGAAAATGTTTAAATTTCTTCCTCATGCACTTTGCGGGTGGTAATATTGCACATTGTTCTTGTTCCTTTGTGTTGCACTTTGCTGAAATAAGATGCAAAGTGTTTTTATTTACTGACATACATATGTAAAATGGGAAACGTAAACCTGATAACATCCGCCAACGTTCTGTGTCCAGAGTTCCCATCCCTAACCATTTAGTTTACTACCAAGCAAGGGAGGGTTGAAGGGAAAATATTTACTTCCTTATCTCGACACTAAAACTTTTTCGTTAGCGAGTGGGAAGGGGCAATTTCAGATAACGCTAAACATTAGGATGCTGCAAAAAAGAGGTCGCGCAGTAAACTACATCTGTAGCGCAGTTGTTAAAGACATGGCTGTGGGAAACTTTATTTCCCAGTGACTTAAAAATTTAAAGTGTAATAAAGGTCTGGTCTACAGCGACACCATAGGAGACAACGACACACAACTTACAAACAGGGAGAGAAATCGACTATGGGCTTTGTTAAATGACCACCCCAACAATTTCCTGGAGCGATTTCGGGTAAACTAAGACTAGGATGACCGGAGTCGGGAATCGAACCCGTCCAACGTGCTAGGCGTCGCCTCTCTCGGTAAAAGGCTAATGAGGGGAAGCTTGCTCGGGGATAAAGGCGGACTTGGCAATTTTCAACGGCGGACCGCTAGGGGATTGTCGGTAGAAAGCGAGAACGGGTTGGACCTCCCCGGAAAACAGACCGGGGTTGGGGAAAGAAAGGTAGTTTTGAGAGCTCGTCGGTTCGCAGCTAATAGCCTCACACTTTTTTTTCTACCTCCCTGCACACAAGCCCCCGCGCCACCGGCATGAAAAGTTTGTTCATTAGGCGGCTGCAACCTCCCCACGTCGACCTCCCGCCAACCCTGCAGCGCTTACCTTTCCCGACACCCCGCCTTTCATTTCGGGTGTCGTTTTCCAATATACGGCCATCTCTCACGTCGGGGAGAGGGAAGGTCGTGGTAGGGGTGGCATGTTGTTTCAGGAGCAAAAAAGAAAAAAAAAGTTTGTCCTATATCCCCTCCTCCCCCTCCCTTAGCCTAACACGTTTGTGGGAACCACGGTCCTACCCTTGTCGGCGAACACGGGTTCCCCGCCCTAACAATCGCTGGTGCGTGTCAAATTACTAGCGTCCATTGACCGTACCTAAGCCCTAGCTCCGTGCCTAAGGGGATGTTTTTAGAAATGAACCCATCCCCTTAACTTTCACACTCACTGAGAAAAAAATAGTTATTAGTGCCCGACATCTCGTCGGCAGCTAAAGTCTTGTCCGAAACGACTATTTAGGTTACTAAATCAACCACCGGACCAGGTTAATGCAGTAAATATTTGGAGATTTAGGGTGTAACATTTCCTGAGGTGAAGTAGTACACATAATTGACTGGATTTGTTTGTATGGACATACTCCATTGCGAAATAAATGACTGTCACAAGAAAACTTTTAGTTTTCTTGTGACAGTCATTTATTTCGCAATGGAGTATGTCCATACAAACAAATCCAGTCATGAACTCCCATTGCACAGTTCTTTCAAAGATCAGTACACATAATTCCCAAATAACTCTGTAAATTCGTCGGCTTCTGTTCACTTGCGTTTTATTCTCAATTTTTCGGCTGAAATCCCTGTCGTATCCATTTAAAACAGTAATAATGTAAATTAAAAGCCCGAGGTGTTAATTTGTGTGTAGCAAATAATTTTTTTTTAATTTGAAAATTAATTTCGTATTTTGCAAATAATTTAACTGTGAAATGAAATAAATATTATCGTAGAATTCGTAATTTAGGATGAGAAAAAACAGCTAAATAGTTAATAACCAATATAATAACGAATAGGCAATTTATTGAACAGTGAAAATTAAAAAAAATAACAAAACAACATCGAAATACCAACAAGTATATAGTTTCCTAATTTGCCGCACGCAGCGCTGTTTTATAATGTTCGAATCTATCCACTCTAAATTCCCAAACCCTAAATATGTAAAAGCTTCGTTTCGGACACGGCTTAAGTGATAAGATACGGAAACGGAGACTGAGACATGCGAAAGGGAGAAACAATCGGCCCCGGCCTGTATAAAGAGACTACTTTAGTAGGCCTATATCCTAGAAAAAGTATTAAATCATAATATTCGATTAAAAGGAAGACGCCAGAAAAAGGGGCTTCTACAAAGTTTATGTGCACACAGTAGACTTTGACGTTGAATATTTCAGCACCAGTAATTTGTAGGTATGTTCCCTTCTGTATAACCCCATCTAATTATAGAATAACGTAGGCCTACCAAAAATAATTTAGACAAAAATACAGAATTTCCAGGAAGACAGTGAGAGACTTCTGTTATTCAAGGGGATCATTTAATTTGCAGTCAGAAAGCCTAGAATTGCAATACACCTACAAAACCAAAGACAAATGTTCGACAATGATTAAACAGTTGATTCAAACGTTCTCACTTGATTGTTACCAACGAACAGGTGATTATACGCGACACAAACAAGCAAATATGCGGCCAATTAAGTATCTTGGTACAGCGTGAAAGCCAGTAAAGTACGTTGTCATATTTAAACTAGACACACAAAAAAAATCCTTTCATACTGGTCATTCTTTGACTCGTGAAATGATGACGCCTCCACGGGCTCCAACGTTGCATACAAGTCGAAATAGATTTGATTTGCGTCTAGGCGCTTACACGACGGAGCCACTTCGACTATCCGCTCATGCGTCAACACACAGCGCGGCCCAGGCGTGCGGACTTGCAAAGCTACATATTAACAAACATAATTATGAAAAAGTCACTCGATTCAGCAAACAGCTTTTTTTTTGTTGCTTATAGTCTCAAGTTGAGTAAATGAGAAGTAAATCACTTCAGTGAAATTTCACTATTTTTGGTCAAAAATGAGCAACGGAAATTAGTGAAACGGTGCTGATTGTTTCACTGACTAATAGTGACTTATTTAAAATTGATTTTCACGTATCAGTGAATTTCACTTTCTTTTCAACTGATTTCCAACAGATTCTACAGGGTTACTAGTCAGAAACAGATTAACTGGAATTGCAGTGATTAACATTTAACTGATTGTAACCACTGATTCGGATTTAGAGTGCAAAGCTGAACTAACGTAAACTTACCTTAACTAACATAAAGTAGCCGGCCTCCGTAGCGTAGTCAGTCAGGCGCCGGTCTACGGAGCCAGAGAACCCCGGTTCGAATCCTGACTCGGGCGTGGACGTTGTGTTGTCGCTTCGCCGCACTTCACCCTCGACGGCTTTTAAGGCGGCCGCCTGGTGAAGGCTATGTTTGTGTGTGTGTGGGTGAAAATCGATGAGGCACTACGAGCGACGTCGGCCGGCACATGTATTGTGATATCGCCTCTACGGCCAAAGTCGTAAACGCGCGCGCAGTGTTCCCGCCGTAACGTTTTTACTTAGGGACTTAAAGCGGTGACCTGGTATAAATACAGGCCGCAGTGGCTGCTCCGCGAGTTATTATGGTCTGTGCGTGTAATTGATAGAACAAGGACTCGAAGTTGTCGGTGGTGAAGACAATGGCGGTGACGGCAAGGAGAAGCGCGGGATCAGTACATAGAATAGAGACAGTGTGGCACGTGCATTCGACAGCGGAACAGTTGGGCGAGTATGTATGGATGGTGGTGTCGCATGTTGGTAACGATGAGTAGATTAGATAATTACAGTGAATAGTAAAAAGTATATGAAACTGATTGTTATAAGTGAACAAAACTTTTGTAATCTAGGGAATATTTTTGTGCGAAACAGACATAACTTAACGATATGCTTAGAGTAGAGATTTTAGACGGTAGAATTACTATCTGTAAATAATAACTGTACAAATTTACCCGTTTTGCTGTGAATTATACACAGATAAGTATTGGTTGCATTATTATTGCAGATTATTCTATATTAGTGTATTAGATTAAATTAATCGATTCTTCCATCACGATCGAGCCTGGTTGCGCCCAGGACAATGCATTTGTAACATAATGTATAACAATAAGTTTTCGTAAGTTTCGATATAGTAAACGTAATTATTCTCAATAGCTACCTTACTGCACTACTATATCAACCGTTCATTACATTGAAACAATCTGCAATAATCCTAGGTATGACGTACAGTACCGGTCTAAAGTTTCCGATAACAATCATCAAACGGCTCATAGAACCTAAAGGTTTGCCGAAATATTGATTTTAATTTTTTTTAATGTTCTCACACACATAAAAAAATAATCCCCACAGCCACAATGATAAGCTATGTTTAGTTTAGGAGTTATTAAGTTTTATATATTTTCTTACAATCCAAAAATTACCACATTTTGCGATATGCAGAAATTTTATGTCAAATTCTGTTGAATATACATATACTTTGAATTTTATATTCGTTTGGAAAAGTGTACTTTGTAATTTTGGTTCAATAAAAAAAATCAGAAAAAAATTTCCACAGCATAGTTCGGAACATTTATCGAAACAAAAAATTAAATATAAAAAAAAATGTTTTACACGACATTTAAGAATTTAAAACTTTTCATGCCGAATGATCTAACGGAGCCTGCTTTCTTCCTGCGTGTTATTCATCTTTTGCTCAACACGTGGCATTGCAAGACCAATTTCGTGTGCGTACGGTGTTTGGAGCAATTTTCAACTGTTTGCAACCTTGTCGTCTTACATAAATTATTTGGTTTGTGTTTGTAAAACAGGTATAAAAATCTTTGCTTAGAATTTTTTTAATTTATGTGGTTTACAAAACACTTATTTTTAAGGGTTTCACATGTACACAATGCAAAGAAGAGAACGACCAAAACAATTCCGAAGAACACATACCCACCCAGAAGAGTGACACAATGATAAAAGGAGAGAACAAACCTATTGTGGACAGAAACACCAAAAGAAAAACCACACAGAAAAGATCGAAGCATTATCCGATTAATCGAAACACTCTCAAATGAAGCCTGTAAACAGTGTGGTCAGTGCTTTAACTTATGTATTATCTCATAAAATGATAGGGTCGCCGCTGAATGTCTCATAGAGGGTAGTTGCCGGCATGAAGACTGCACGCCAGTTCATTGACTTGCGCATAGAGGCTACAGTGAGGCTTAATGCGCATCTTGTGTCGTCCTTATCTCTTCCGCACTCTTGTATGTCTGGAACGCGCATAATACTTCCAACCAGGCAGCCACCTTAATGCTCTGTTTCAGTCGCCATAATTAATTTTTTTATTTCTCGGGTTTTTTCATTCTAAGAAGAAAAATGTTAAATATGCGATTATACCTCAAATTCTATTTACATTTCGCCGCAGTACAGACCTTGCGATTTATCTGTTAACATTTTATAATTACACCGCAATGTGTATGGCAAATTTTTTTGTACACATAATTTGCCCGACAAATTGCACCCTAACTATATATTACTAGCTCGTTTGCCTTGCTTGCATTGCAGCGCAAGGTAAATATAATTTGCGGTATAGTCGCCGATTTAACTTTTTTTTACTCAGAATTTCAAAAATGCGAAAAATGATTTAATCCAATATGGCGACTGAAACTGAGCCTTAGCAAATGGCATGTAAATGTGCACACGTGGACAAGGAACGTTTCAAAATACACCTCTCTTTAAGGGGGATTGATCCCTACCATTGTAAATATATCAGTTTATTCTCAATAACCTTTGTATTCAGTACCTACATAAACAATTTTGACATGACCGGGCATAGATAAATACTTATTAAATATTCTGAAATTGTTGCAACCTTAATACCTTCATTATATTGCAATGAAAAACATCTGGCATGAAAAAAAGAGCTTTATTTACAGGAGGAACTGCAGTTTTCATAAAAGTGACAGAAATAACGTCTTGTGGATTCCGAAACGTGAAATAATCTATGAATAGAGACACTGGAAAATCGCGGGAAAAGTTGATTGTTTACTAGGCTCCAACATGCTGTATATAACCCTGAATGTTTTGTATCTATATTGGCTATCGTTTATTTGTAGCATTGTATCTCTTTTCAACAAGCCCAGTTAGAACGGTACAGCTTGAACACAGAGCGTGTGTGATTCGCTACAAAACTGTTCACACGTGTCACGGTTAATATATTATAGTTTATTGGAGACTATGCTAAACATTTTCGCGATTTTCCAGTGTCTCTATCTATGAATAGAGGTATGCGAAATTCGCGTTATCGTTTGGTAGCAGACTAGAACTCCCTTTCCTACACATAACAGAGCATAATCTGTGATTCAATAGGCCACGAACTTTTATGTGTTGCCATTTACGTGTGTTACGTATTTACAGAGATTGGCCTCTCTACCGTGTCAGCATTCTCCGCGGCAAGTCACGACAATATCGACCAGCTGGAGACGTCGAACGAGCCCTATAGTTACATGGAGTCTAGTCAGCCATCAGAAAATAACGCGAATTTTGCATGTTTCTATCTATGAACTATGCCTAGAGTCCCGGATATTTCGCGGGTTCAACGACCATCAGGCTGGACTGCACAGTCCTATGTACACTTCATCCTCATATAATAGTTCGTTGGCTCCAGTGAGTGAGCATTTGAATAGTTGACGATGTATCGCGGGAGTCAGTGAGTGTTTTTATGCGTTTCCGCCATTGGTTCGGAGTCCTCAAAGTCACGTTTAATAAACGATGACCCGATGGAAAAAGTTTCCAACATATACATGACTTAGGAATCCAACCTCTCCTCAGTTGAATCGGTGAAATATCCGGGACTCTAACTATGCCATGTCAAAGCGAAAAACTTGAAACAACCTCTCTATTCCCTGATTTCTGAGAAAGTCCATGAATCCGAGATGTGAAGGACCAACTTCCCTTAAGAAGTCTATCCCACAAAATGTTTTGGAATATCTAAAGTATAATAATAATAATAATGCCTTCCCCCTTCACCTTCCCAGATGGGAACACTGACGATCACATCGAAGAGAGAAGAGGAGAAGTATGTCGCTGTTGCAGAGGGGTTGGTATCCCTCCGCCCAACCACTCTCTTCCTTGTTCTTGAACCATGCAACGGCAATAATTCGTCCCGGAGGGCGCCTGTGCTGGGCGGGTGGGTAGCCTTGTGGAGGGAGGGGATAGCTACGTTAACCCCCGGCACCGCAGCTCGTACCAACCCTTTGTGCGACGTGTGCTAGCACGTGTTGTGCCGGCTAGAAAATTCAATTCCCGCAAGCGCGGCGTCGGCTAACCATCCGCATCTCCGTGGGGCAACCACACCTCTCCGCTGCTATCCGTGGAACCCTTTCCCTTAATCTCCCGCCACACCCCTTCAACAACCTTCCCCTCTCCTGCCTTTCTTTGGATGCTTGGAGGAGGGAAGGGGGAGTTTATGCACCGAAATTACCCAGGCTAACGAAACTACAATTACCACCCGCCCCAGGACTTGAAATTTACGCCGCGGCCGCCCAGCAGCCACGACCGCAGAAGCTGCGAGATGCAGAGACAACGATGCTGAGAATAGCAACAGAACAGGACTTGAATCTTCGATCCTCTGCGTCGAGACTGTGGTACAGAGGGAGTTCTAGCCTTGCAGTCTTGAGGGGGTCACGTCATCATTTCGTTTTCACTATGTCTGTAGCACTGCATGACTCAATCTGAGTTTCACATACATCAGGTTAGTACATTTTGAAATATGGCAGTCTGAAAAGGCCGCTTTTACCAATATTGAAGCGCATAGAAACAGTGTTTTTAATGAGCATGGTGTCTTAAGAGGGCGTGGTAAATAATTCAACGCTAAAAGCATTCATCTATAAATGTAGGTTTCTTGAAGCCAATTTGCGAAAGTTAAACAATAGCAATCCTAGACAATAATTTTAGGCAACGTTTTAAACAAAATTGTTTCCAGTGTTACGAACTTCTGAGGCACAATCTCTGACGCCGGAACTTTGTGCATTTAACTGCGACGCAAGAGATCACTCGTAACGAATTAGTAATTCTATATAAATATTTACTTATAAAGTTAGCAAATACCATTATCTAGGGTTGTCATTGAGTATTTTATCCGTATTGGCTTCGAAAAAAAGCGTAGAAATCAATTGATATTTTCGTTGTTTATTTATCTATCACGCACTGTAAGGGCGCGGTCTACTGCAATTTTCATCACAATGTTTTTATTTTTATATTTGTAGAAGTTATTTGTTTTCTTGTTTTATACACAAAATGTGACAGAATTTTTATGTTATAATAAAAATTTTTTATCTCGCTTAATTTTTGCGTAATGGCTCGTTAAAGCCAAAATTTGCATGTTTAAATGTTAAGGACGACACTAACACCAACTCACTTACCAAACTGAAAAAATCACAGTGAATAACGATGTTGTAGGCTACAAATTAAGCTATGTTAAACCACAAAAATAAATTATTTTGTAATTTTAAAAAATATATTTTAAATTTTCCCATTTTTATTTTATTTAAATATAAATCATTTTTATTCTTTGTTTTTATGTACGTGACACTGTAGTCTGCTACGTCTTTATCCTTTGTGAAATTTTTCAGTTTGGTATGTCAGCTGGTCTTAGTTTAGTCCTTAAAACAGAAACATGCAAATTTAGACTTTGACAAGCCATTATGCGAGTACTATTAGAGATAAGAAATTTTCGTAAGAGCCAAATTTTTGTATCATTTTGTGTCTAAAATTAGAAAAAAAAAATTATTGTACAAAAAAAATTAAACTATGGCGATGAAAATTCTTGTAGTATACCGCGTCCTTAACAATGAGATTCCGACCTTGTCTGAAGGTTTTTTTTTCGTATGTTGGCACAGTGGGCACACGTAGAATATTTTCGAAGTAAAATCCTGTTTATGAACGCACTGCAACGCATTTTAAGCGTGGGATAGGCGGCGTGCTTATTGTGATACAGTAATAAGGGGTGACTTTGGACATTAAAAAAATATATATATAATTTCGCATATATGGCAGCCCTGAGCAAAAATATTTACTTTCGATAAAATCAAGTTGAAAAACATTCACGGTTGACAAACATGGAAAACAAAAGTACAGTCAACTCCCGATTACCCGCACTAATGAAGGGAGCCGTTGCCTCGGATAATCCAAAACCGCGGAGAATCCACTTTTACCCATTCTTAGATTTCAGTAGAAAGAAAAAAAAATATCAAATTCATTCCTGCAATAAGACAGTAATTGAATATAGTAGACTCTCGATTATTCGCATTGCTGATTAGGGTGTAAACGCTAATAATCGAAAAACACTCATACCAAAAAAAATCACGGACATCTTATTTATCCAAAGTAAAATCTCGTTAATCCGTTCATACGCTGACTTGTTTGTTTCGTTTGCTGGAAAATACTTTAATTTTCTTCAAGCCTTTCAAAATACAATTCTAGGCATAACACGTTGGTGAATATTATGCGAGCAAACACAGCGTGTATTTATAAATAACGAAGCTTAAACAAAAAAAATACTTTTCTTAAACTATTTAAAGCGAAATGTTTTGCGCGAATAATACGCAAATCAGATAATCCGCACACTGATGATCGGGTAGTATAAACGTGTCCCATAGTCACCCCACGTGTCTAAAGTCACCCCGCTAATGGAATTTAATTACAGTTTGAAAAAAAGTTCAGAATGTAAACGTATATCTTTGATAGGGGTTTGCCGCCGGCCTTTGCGAGAGGTTATGGGTTCGAATCCCAGCACGTGCATAGATGTTTATGTCGTTTACTTAGGTTTAGATAGAGTGTGAACCGTCCCTTACTAAGCCTAATGCAATAAGTCGAGGGACGTAAATAAATTCTCTAAAATGATTTTGGGTTTTGGAGGGGGGGTGCTCTTTCCCTGGTGAGTCCACCCTCCGTCCGTCTTCACGGAATGCGAAACTGCCGCCTAATGATGTTACCTTTTCCAAACAGGGGCGTTATTTAGGGCCGGCAAGGGGGGGGGGACAAATGCCCCCCATCCTTGAATTAGAATTTTAAGTGTATGAAATAGATTTCTTGTATTTTGTTATTTAAATAATGCTAACATAAGCACATTAAACTGAAGTTTTATTATTAAAGTTTCTAATTTATACATGGTTGATTAATAAAAAAGATGCAACGAGGTCACTGTCGGCGAAAAAAAATCTTTACCCCCAAACTCCCCCCCCCCCCCCCGGGGGCCAGAAAAATCTGAAATGACGCCACAATTTCCAAAAGGCCTGAAATATGATTATTTCAACTTCAGGTCAGGGAGACAATAGTGTTTCTTACAGCCGAGTTTGACGAGGGTGCAAAGCCGGACATTGCCGAAGATCATCTCCTGTTGGCTTCACAAGTTTCTCACCTCACCGACACGAGCGCGACAAGCGACGGAAATCGTCCCTTGCGAAACTAATATCTTTGAGCTTTGAGATCATACTACACGCCAAAGGCTGACAAAGTAATGTAGTCGTGGCATACTGAGGGAAAATTAGTGTTTCAATTGTAACCATAGTTTTGATGAAATGGAGTTAGGAATCGTATTTGGTTGCCAATGCTATTTAGACTTATCATACTTCAGTCTGAACTGAAGAACGAACAGTCAGTCCGGTAGAATCAATAAACTTTAAAAATTAAAGAGCGAATGAGTAGGATTTGAAAGAGCAGGAACATTACACACTGTGGGCACATTTCTGAATTGGCGCCCAGCACGAACGCATGAAATGAAACCCTACGAAGGAGTAACTACTGAATGTAAGAGATTGGGAAGCTGGTTGGCTGCAAAGTTCGCCGCAATCCCAGCAACTAATTGCTATCCTTGATAGGGAGACTGCTTGCCCAAGAGCCCTGGCGAAAATGATAGGATATACCATAAAATAATTATTTAGGTGTATTTGTACATAATTCAACCTAATATCGTTATCGAAGAATTACTATATTGCTTTCGCATCATTTATTTACCCTAATGATTTCGTAGCACTAAACCCTACAGTTCTTTGTATCCAAAATATCACTAATTTTGTTATGAACCAGCCAAAATCAAGCAAGTGACTTGTTCTGTATTTTGCAAAAAGCTTTCATACGTTTGTGCACTGTACAACTTCTCATAAACAGGAATTTTCTGAAATCATTGTGATTAAAATAATGTGTTAATTTGCACCAATGGTGGAAAACAAATTACGGAGCAATGACCACAGGTTCTTATTTACACTGTTTCTTCGAATATTATTTATTAAATTATAACAGGGACCAGATACAGTTAAACCGCCACATAAATCTGTTGAAAATTGTTCCTACTATCTTGTGTATTTTTTTAAAGCAAAAATAATATAATTTTTGCTAATTACTACCTTGAATAAATCTCACCAATGTCTATAATTAGTTTAAATTATATATACACACAATTGGTGTCCTAAAAGAACTGCAAAAGCAGACCACATGGCTCCCGGGCTAAATTAAAAGAATATTAGTGCCAAAATGTCGTACGATGATATTTTACTTGCACAGCACTGTATGTAGTTAGTTCCCTCTTACATTCCAGGTAACTTGCTTACCTTACTACCACTGTACTGACATGCATATTATGGTTGCAGGTTAAAATTCCGAGCAGTCTAAACACGATTCTATGTACTTGAAGTAACATCCATACAATAATACTACTTGAAGTAACATACATAGAATAATACTACTTGAAGTAACATCCATACAATAATACTACTTGAAGTAACATACATACAATAATACTACTTGAAGTAACATACATACAATAATGCCTGGACGTGGTGAGCAAGAGGGTATTTTCTCATCGCTGTGTTGTCACACTTTGCACAAAAAATGTCTTACGTACGGACCTGAAAAATTCGTGTTTTGTTTTGGGTACAGGTTAGAATTTAAACCACTGTATGTTAGCGTCACGTTCGTAATTGGCTCTTGACTACTCATTTAACACCTCCTGCAGAGTCTTGAGCCAATTACGAAAAAGGAACTGAATGCGGACCCTATCATGTGATATTGTTGTGTCGGCGAGTAGCCTATCAATAGCATGTGTCTGCTCGATTCAGACATTTTTGGAGGTTAGTCTTCCGGTCCTTGGACCCGCGAATTTTCTTAGTCCCTAGCACGGTCGTAGAAGAACAGGTCTGGACACTCGCCTATCTAACAATGTATTTTGCTTGGCCCCCTTGTTGTTTGGCTGTAGTTCACCAAGTTACCAAAGTTATTGTGTTTTATTGGCGCTTCAGTTAGGATGGTCGGACTCAAAACTCCGCTCACTTTTTTCCATTGTTAGATTTATAAAGTAAGTAAAGATTGCCGGGGCCTTTTCTTAAATTTGTGAGCGAAGAAAGCATTTCATAAATTGATAAAATATACGTTTTGATAAATTGTTTATCTTAGCGGAAAGGAAGTGGGCGGAGTTTAGTCCGACCGCCCTAACAGAAGCGTCAATAAAACACAATATTCTCGGTAACTTGGTGAACTGCAGCCAAACAACAAGGGGGTCAAATATCCAGGCGAGTGTCCAGACCTGTTCTTCTACGCCGTGGTCCCTAGGCATACATTTTGCCACGTACATTTTCGTATTTAATTTAGTCCAGGATTCTGTGGTGCTCCTACTATGATGTTGTTTCTGAACATTCTGCCTGCGTTTGTTTTTATGTGTGAAAATGTTAGGTAATACTGCAATACATAGTAAGAAAATAAAACAAATCTGTGTGGCGGTTTTACGTTATCTGCTCCATGTTAGAACTAAAGTATAATATTCACAAAAACTGCTGGAATAATATACTGCAGTCTTAATAGGATATAATGTGTATACCTACCGAGTAGTATATGTTTGTACAGCTGTGTCAGAGACAGGAGACTGCGGACCACAGTAATGGTCGTGTGTGCAGTCCGTGGGCGTGTTACTCTCGGGCACGTCATGAAGTACGAGGAGTTATCGATAATCCAATACTGCCACCCGTCCGGCTGAAATCCCCCTGCCCCTTCCCGAAGGCCTCTCCGCCCATCCAGAGAGGTCTGTGACGCAACGTCACGCCGCTTATCTTCGACAAAAGCGAATGGCGGGCGCCTGTCCTGCTCTCGGACAAAGCGTCGCGTCCTTCTTTCCCCGCCTCTGTTGCGGTTTCCGTGTTTTTTTTTAGCTTCCTCGTTGTTTTGAAGTTTAGTGTGTTTTGCTGTGGTCACCGCACCAATGCCGCGAGAAGAAAAAAAACTGTTCGATACAGACACATACTTCTGTATCGTTGGTACGCAAATCACTCATTGCTCCAGGAAGCCCAACTATGCTGTTCAATTAGACTCGTGAGCTTTGAACGATTTTTATTATGAACATACGCCACTGAGAGAGAACGTTGCTGATTGCTGTAGACAAGCAAAATGCGCGTTATTATTTTCTGACAAGCTAGACTCCACTGATCTGTACATACTCGACCACACACTGTGATTTCATTAATCATTACTAGAGACACTGGAAAATCGCGGGAAAAGGTGACTATTTGCTGTGCTCCAACATGCTGTACATAACAATGAATGTTTTATATCTACATTGGCTACGGTCTATTTGAAGCATTGTTTCTCTCTTCAAGAGGCCCAGTTAGAACTATACAGCTTGGACACACGGCGTGAGTGATTCGTCACAAAACTGTTCACACGTGTCACGGTTAAAATACTACAGTTTATTGGAGACTATGCTAAACATTTTCGCGATTTTCCAGTGTCTCTAATCATTACTATAGATATGATGGTTTATCGCGGAAAAACTTGACTGTTTGCTGGGTTTCAACGCAAGTTCAGCTTGTTAAAAGATTACTGGCTTTACCTTGTACGTGGAACTGTTGTCCTATTTGACTGAGCCAATAAGAGTTCCGCTATTGCAATATTTGATGCCTTTTATTTGTCTGCAGGCAGCTGTGTTGGGTCAGAAGTACATCACTCAATTATACATGTAGCATGAAACCACGGTGTTTTCAAGGGTATGCTTGAACAAAAATACCATTTATCTCTTATCATTAGTCTTTATGTTATGTTCTGACTGATTTACATGCTATTTGTCATCTCTAAGGACTGGAAAATATCATGAATTCAATTACCTGCAGGCTAGAATCCATTGTACCTACTATGCATACTCAAGGCCCGTCTATTCGTTCATTGTCTGTTGTTCCACTGAGTAGCAGCTAGTGGACAAATAGTCGGGGCTTGAATATGTATAGTACAATGGATTCTAGCCTGCAGATAATTGAATTCGCGAAATTTTCCAGTCCCTAGTCATCTCTATTAAATAACTTTAAATTTGGCTCAGAGTATTCCCTGCTACAGTCCACGAACACTGTGGCCAGCGGAATATTTCGAGATAGTGAAAAATGATTGGAGTCTTAGCCTGGTGTCAATAAATACATTCAAATGTTTAGATTGCTGTCACAGTTTTGTACAAGTTTTGTTCTTAATTCACACTGTAAGTCTTGTTTCTGGACTGTTTTATGTCTGACTGGACATACCAGAGATGTTCTGGGAAACAGAAAATTTTAATATTCTTCTTCTGAGTTATATGTACGAATGTGTTTGTTGCCAACGGCTTATTCCGGCATCCATTCCGTTTCGTTTATTTTCTCGTGTCTACTTATTTTTTCGTTTTAACTCTGGGCTTTCAGTAACTCGGCAACGTTCGATCACAAAAGCGAATGACCATGTACAACGATTGGTTACATTTGTGTTAAAACAACTATTCAAATCGTTTGTCGTGATTTCAAAATAATTCTTATGGCACAAGGCAGGTATTATTACATTCAAGTTAAAGTGTTCCCCTTTGCTTGAAGTTCGGCTGATTCTTAAAAAGCACTAAACAGTTAGCTGTGTGTAGTATTTAAATCAGCCCCTGGGAAAGTATATATTGTTCCAGGAGTCGTGGTTTCATTAAAAATTATAATATATTTTTACAACAACCAGAGCAGTAATAAACTACATTAATATTTGTCGCTAGTTAGTGTACTAAATACTAATTGGTTGGTGAAGAAAAATTCAAATGTTGACAATGATTTTGTTTAGAAAAAGTATCATATATTATTTTTCAGTATTGTTGTTCGCAGTAATAAAATAAGCACCTAAACATTTATTTTGGTATGATCTTTGAAAGAGTAGTGCAACGAGAGTGGCTGACTGTATATATATTTTTGGACACGCTCCATTGCCGTGCATCACAATAGAGAGTGTACAGAAATCTAGATCCAGTCTATTTATGTTGATCTTACTGTCTACAGTAAAAGTATTGTAAATGGTACCGAGAAATAAGCAGGATAACTGTAGCTATACTTAAGAGAGTTTGGTTCTCAAAACAATTTTTTTTTTTTTTTTTTTTTTTTTTTTTTTTTTTTTTTTTTTTTTTTTTTTTTTTTTTTTTTTTTTTTTTTTTTTTTTTTTTTTTTTTTTTTTTTTTTTTTTTTTTTTTTTTTTTTTTTTTTTTACTGTTCAGTAATTTCTGACAAACTCAAACATTATTGTGACATGTAATTAATAATTCTGTGCTGTTGGGTGCTTTGATTTATTTAGCAACATTCATTCACAGTGAATAATGTCTAGAACAATGTTTCAGTTTCTCAAAGAGTTGCTACGGGCTTCCGGGAGTGGAAAATAATTTGCTCAAGACTCGGGCGGATACGTTTTTGTACGCTGCCTGCAGCCGCGATTCATATATACGAGGCGTGGCCTGCGTGATGATAGTTCAGAAAACTCTTTTTAGGTTTAATTATCACAGCTTTCTGACACGATTGAAGTCACTCGCAGGTGTGACACCGGCCCGCGACAGCACCTTTGCCCTCTTCCGGGGCTCGCGGCGGAGTCCCCAAAAAACTTCCAAAATTCCTGTTCTCGCGGCTCTACCGCGCTAAAAATTCGTTGACCAATCAGCCCAGCAGCTTCCAATCGCTAGGCCACGCCCCACGGTTAACGACCTCTAGGCCGCAGATCGCGTCTCCGTTTATTTCCATTATTTTCTTTGTTTTCTTAGTTAACAAATTAATTTGTCATCATACACCTTGATTACATTTAATATTACATATGGAATTACCCTTACTTATCTCTAATTTCACATCTTATTATAACTTAATAATACATAGCGCACAGCCCTGATTGGCTGTTTGTTGGTAGGGGCGGTCCTGTGTTCCCTGCCCCCAGCCCTCGGGGGAAGGCAGAGGACGCTCGGAAAATAAAAGGAGGGGGGTCGCTGTACGGTCCGCAGTGCCACGTCGATGGTGCGGCGACGACACTTCCCCTTCTCTCTAAGACATAAGCCGCCCTCTACCCCAGTGTATGATTTACAAATACTATTATCTGGACCAATTGCAAGATCACTATTATATTATATATAAAATACATATGTTTAATTAGAGGTGCCAATGAGGCCCGTTACTGAGTACATCCCTATTTAAAAATAATGAAAAGGTTTAATGGTAATTTTTGGCGAATGCGATAAATGTTTTGACTACTTAATGCGCAGTTTTCTGGATGTTTCCATTTTAAAATCATATTAAATTATTTTATAAAAAAAGCTCAGTAACTAAGCAACGAAGTGCTTGCAAGAAATGTACTACAGGCGGAAAGTTGTAACTTAACAAATTTTTCAAATAAAAAAAAACCATCGTTGTACTTGAAAATCATACATTGGTATAAACCCTACACACGTGTCGAGCATTCTGTCTATATTGGATACCAGTACTACTCAAATGTGGAGCATTCTGTATATATCGATATTAATGTTACACAAGTGGCCAGAATTCTGTCTATATTGGTATCAGTGCTACTCGAGGGGCTAGCATACTGTTAAGTTACTAGATCTCATAAAATTCTAAAAATATGTGTACAAAATCTGTTAAACGAGTAAATAATGTTACCTACAGCATACATACATACTGTTTCCTCGTTATCCAGTTGTACTACCGTAACGTTTATTGATAAGTATCTATCTGGATGTTCGCGCAGATGATTGGTTTTTACACGCGTAACGGAAAACCGCCCAATCCACCATACAGACGTGGTGAGAATTTGTAAAAGATAATTTAGTTTTTACTACCGTTTTCTCCAAAGAGCTTGATTTTGCAATTCCGCGATTTCAATCATTTAAGTTTTATAATAAATGGCTCGCTTAAAAGCTTACCAGAAAAAGTAAATAGTCAATTTAAATAACCTTTTTACTAAAATAAATTATTTTCAGGAAAACGATAAATTCATACATATTTTCAAACAATGTTTCAGAACATTGTTATCCATGTACCTTAAGCTATCTAGATTTGATTGAAGAAAGTGACTGGTTTACAATAGCTCATAAATATGTTAATATATCATGTACATGAATTTATTATAAATATCTTTCTTTGGCGAAAGTTTTTCACATATTGAAACTTTTGGTTGTTATATTGCCTGGCAAGTCGGACAGCGAGAGAGGTAGTTTCTTGCGACATATGTGGTTGAGTAATATACGTCAGACGCAACGTAGCAGTCTACTGACCATTAACTGGCATCGAATATTACAATAGCGGGATTATTATTGGCTCAGTAAAAAAGGGTAACAGATCCACGCACAGTGTGTTTTGAAATTCTGAACGTACATATGAAACCCAGCAAACAGTCAAGATTAACCGAAATAAATATCATCTCTAGGTAAATGCTGCTTAGGGTAACTGAAATAATTGTGAAGATCGTCTTATCAATAGTAATAATAATAATATTTCGTACATATATATTCGTTATTGATATACGGGCCAACAGTTTTTACAACCTTGAACGGACAGCATTGACAAATGTGTACACAAAAAAAAAATAAAACACGTAAGACACAAGAAACTACGTATGAAAAATTGCATACAATGACAGAAATACAATATAAAAATATGCAACCATTAATTTAAGTAAAAACACTACCGAAAATTTACAAAAATTTATAAGTCTAGTGAGTAATATTATTTTTGTTCAGTTTTTACGAACGTAAATACTTATTTAGTTTTTTATTCGCTTTATCAGTTTTATTTTTATAGTTAATAATAATAATCATCATGTGAAATTAAGTTTTGCTGAAACCTTGGACATTAACTTCAGAGTACATATAACGAAATCTTTATACAATGTTTAATACTGAGAGTGCCGCACTATATAAAAAAAGTCGCGGAAAGGCATAAAGAGGGAGGAAAAAATAACCAACGTCTTAAAAAGTGCCCACTTTACTGAGAATACTCTTAAGTTTCCCTACCACACAGGCGCAAATATAGTAAGGAGAGGATCAAAACTTTCAGACATCTTGCTGCTCCCAACAATCTTCTTTTAGTTTGTAGGAAAAGTGCACTTGAGTTTTATACATGCCAGTCCATTCTGTTTGGGAAAAAAAATTTGGCAAAAAGAGGAAATACGTATGCGTTTATTTTTGCATTCTAGGACATACGGCTGTTCGATAATCGGATTGTCAAAGCGGTATTATATGTCTAAAGTTGCGGTATTGTTGCTGCCAAGACGCCATTCTCTTGTGATCAGATTACATATTACAAAGAGAAACATAAAATGTTAGTTATTAATGTGTTTTTGATATGAATATTGACTCGTGGTTTAAGGTATTTAGAGACACTAATTTCCTTCTTCTATTAAATTTTATTATGTTAACGTAGAATCATTTTTACGCCAAGCTGCATTGTTTCAAATAGTTCCTGCACACTTAGACAGAACCAACACCAATGTATTGTCTCGATA
This sequence comes from Medauroidea extradentata, assembly GCA_003012365.1. Classification (NCBI taxonomy): domain Eukaryota; kingdom Metazoa; phylum Arthropoda; class Insecta; order Phasmatodea; family Phasmatidae; genus Medauroidea; species Medauroidea extradentata. The sequence continues at coordinate 21,435 of PNEQ01131745.1, forward strand.
CGCTGTACACAGCACAGAATTTATAAATTTGTTTTAGGAAGTAAAAAGTAAACTTAAAAATCCGGACCGAGCCAAATATTAATTTTCTTGGTAGCTGTATACAGTTAATATTTATAAATTTGCTCTACGAAGTAAGAAATTATTTCACAATATTTAGTGCCAGTACACTAACTTCAATGATGAATAGTTTCACGTGCAGATAGATTTTAGAGGGGGGTCTATCTGATATGATTAGATAATATTGTGCAGCATATGCTATTATACTTTATCGGGTTTATTCTTAATCGTACTCAGTAGCGTAGTCGGTATAGGCCTATAGTGCGAGTGGTTCTAGGTTCGAATTCTGGTATGGGCATGAGAGTTGTGTTGCCCCTTCACCTCACTTCATCCTAATCTACTCTTAAGAGCCCTATATAGCGAGTGAATGAACTGTTTTGCAGCATGTTAGGAGAAACATTTTACGTAATAAATACTACTAAATATATGTTCGAAATCTTAGATAAGAAAAGAAACACATTTAAATCTATACTTCATTTTTTTAAACCAGATATCATGCCTTCGAAACATGGTATCTGGGTACCTCAAAATGGATAATAAACGGCTTTTGAAAACGCTGTAATGTAACAAACTGGAATCGTGAAATAAAAATAGAGGAACACTCGCTGTGCCTCACTACTCACTTTCCGTGAATAAAATAGCAGGGTCACCGTTTAAAGTCCCATAAGAAAGCCAACGTCGAAAACATTGGACGCCGTTTTCGCGTCCTGCGCATAAAGGTGAGACGGTCGTTGATGCACGAGTCAATCTAGACCTTATCGTCTGCCTGTTTCCGTACCTAAAACACTGCTTCTAGCACTTGTTGCAGCGAGAGCCCTTAAAACTCGTTAAAGCTTCGTAAAACCATTTAACACCTTTTTTTTTTTACAGAACATCTGCTGCTCTGTATTATGGTCGCATGTCTTCGGTTTCTTCCTGCAAGTACAGGAGTGTGGTTTCACAGTTACCTGATTCTGAATGACGCCAAACGACATTCTGCCCAAGAACACGTCAATAGCCACGATGAAAACCCGTAGACGTGAGTGGAATATCGAAACTAGTTGCTGCACAATTATCTTCACGAAAATCAGGAGGCCCAACAAATTATTTCCCGAGTAATGTATTTCATTAAGGGCGTTTTCGCGTAATGAGTCGTAAACGTCAAAACTTGCACTTTACGGTTTTATGTACGCCACTAAAACCAATTGAAATATCAAACCGAAAAAATTCACAGTATTCAACAATGTTGTAGGCTATGATTTGACATATTAATAAAAGCAAAAAAAGTATATTTGTAATTTTTTAAAAATTATTGAAATTTTTAAATTTTTATTTCAAAATTCAAAATTTTTTATTAAATACGAAAATATTTTATTTTTAGTTTTATGTATGTCAAATCATAGCCTATAACATTTTTAAATACTGTGAATTTTTTCGGTTTGGTATGTCAGTTGGTTTTAGTGACGTTCATAAAACCGTAAAGTGTAAATTTTGAGCTTTTCGACTTCTTACGCAAAAACTATGAGAGATACAAAAATTTCCTAAGAGGAAGGTTTAGTCACAATTTATGTCTAAAACGAGAACAATTATCTGGTACAAATATAAAAATAAAGAAGACGCAGAAAACTGAGGTGAACAGCGCCCTTAATACCAGCTGGTTTGAACGCAGCGATTTTTCTGATAATATCGGCCAGGTTTGGCGGCATTTTCAAACTTTGTTATTCGGTTTGCGATGTTAGTTTTCTACTGAAGTTGAATATTTTTATAATGTGGTAATTACTGGTCACCACATAATAATTTATGTTTGCTTACTTCATCATAATTATTATAGAGTTAGTTTTGAGGTTATGTTAGACGTAGCCAAACTTACTCACCTACACTCTTTTAACTAATACCTGTAAATGTTACTATTTTGATCTATTAATCTCTTTTAATATATGAACTAGTGGAACAATCCTTTATCTCACATATGTGTATATTCCCCGGTAAACGTTAAATGAAGTTACTAAGTCTTACATATTTTTTACTGCACTACTTCTCCATAGCAGGTGTAATGTATCATGTATTAAATTACACTGGTGTAATTTACAACATGACTGAATTCCCCATTATCCTTCATATTTTTATAACAAATGTTAACATAATTGGAGCTATGGAAACCGAGATTATAGCGAAAAACTTATTTTTGTGACCTTTGACGTTGAGTAACTTACGACGCAGAGACTATATTTTATGAGACTTTTGAGACAACATTTAGAACGCCAAAATTTAGGCGTATACGAGTTTCCAGCTTGTTATCTCTCATTCAGAGGTTGACACCTTTTTTTATGCTTAATATTTTTTAGATGATTGCTAAGTGGAAAACCATTTAATAAGGCAATGCGCCCTTGTGATTACAGTTCCCTCTCACGAAACAATTTTAGCTAGCATTGTATTTTCATAATTGCGCATCAAAGTTAAAATTTTCACGTTACGCTGCCATGCAAGACGTGAAAACCATCTGCTTTGCTTAAATGAAATAATTCACGTAACTCTCAATTTAAAAACCAGCATCTTAATATTTCGATATAAAAATTCGCAAAATTATATGTTGAGAATAAATAGTTTCATATTTCTGAGGACATATCCAACCTACCATTAAAAGTTATGAAATTATATAATTGTACCGAATATAATTTTCCGCTTTTGATGCGTGTAGAGAGGGGAGCGATAAGATTCAGCTTGCCACACTCGATGGTAGCAGCTTCTCTTCTGTATAGGCTACTACACGCCAAACTGGCGTGAGATGTGTTCGTTTTAGTCTGTTTTACTGGACTTGAAGCGACGAGATTGCAATTATATCTTTTGTAAGTTTGTACTGAAGTCCGACGTACGCTTCCAATGTTATATTAGGGGTCCGTAAATTATGTTACTAATAGGTATGTTACATTTTTGAAACGATATATGTGTAACTTAAGGCCATGCCCGGTAGTTTTTTTCACGTTGGTGCAAAAAACTCAAAAGTTTTCAACCAAATGGGTTGAAAAAAATTGAGAGCGTGTGAAGTCATATTATGCACAATTATACGTAGGCTTTAAAAAAAATGAGTCGTTTGCCAGTAAAAAAAAATATTTTGTGCCATTTTGGCTCATTTTCATGCTAAAATATACGTGAAGTAAACGTAGAATCATGTTTGGACTACTCGAGTATTGATTCTGCGCATAATAAGCAGACAGAACAGTATAAGTAAAATGTCTGTGGAGTACAAGAGGGTACTAGCTAGAGTGCTATGTTGCCATATTGTGAATGTGAAATGAAATCTTACAGCATTTTACCACTAACATTTTCGTCTCTAATTTAGCCCGAGATTCGCGTGGTGTGCTTATTGTGAGGTCGTTTCTGAACATCCTGCATAGATGTCTTTAGATCATGGGTCCCTATTTATGCTATCTGAGTAAGTTTTATTTTTTAAATCCTCAAAGGGAGCAGATATCGCAAAACTACTACGTAGCCTAAATTTTTTCAAAACAAAATTTGTTATAATTTTGGCTAGTTATTGACTTAAAGCAATTTTAATTTAAGTCGATAATTAGCCAAAATTATAGAAACTTATGTTCTGAAATAAAGTTTGTCTACACAGTACAAACAATTTGCAACATTTCTATGCAGCGGTTTTCTGCTCCCCTTCAGAATTCACAAAATTGAACGTAACGTAATGTACATCCATTAGGCCTATAATGTTTTCTGGTTAACTACACATTACGTTCCTTAAACAGCAGGGACGGAAAATATATACAATTCTACGAGTGAAGGCAAACTAGGATGTCATTCTGTTTGTCGTCGGATGTCTCGCTGGCCTTAGATCTCAATTGTGGCTGCCGACGTCATCTCTACAAGGAGTAAAAGTCATCACGCACGTCAGTTTTCAGGGATAGGATGTGGGAAGCGGGTGGCGCGAGGTCTTTCTACAGTTGTTTTCATTTAGTTATTTTTTCCCTCCTTGGAAGGAGCGTTAATGCGCGCCTTCCTCGAGCAAGAGAAGGAAGGAAACACTTACGGAACAAGCGGCCGTTTCGGCGGGTCGTTAATGTCGCCCTTAGGAGCACCGCGCACGAGGCGGGTCGGCCCGGAGTCAAATTAGACGAAACAGAAGCGCGGTGAAGAGGTTGGAGGAGGGCAAGAAGGGAGGTAAAGAAGAAAGAGGAGGCTCGGTTTTTCTCCCGTTCCACGGAAAACCCTCGCCGACAATGCGCCGCGCCTTTGGTCACGGGCAACGGAGAAGAAGATACACCAAGAGCTGGCTCGGCATTGAAGGAAAGAGAGAACTAAATGCGTGGCAGATGGGAGGAGGAATTAAGGGCTGGATGCTACAGACCTCCTAGATGAATCTTGGAGGATAATCCCCCTCCATCTCTCCCACTCCCACTCTCTCTCTATCCTCCTGAGCTCACAGACCATAAAGGGACGCCTCTGTATAAACATTTCACATTTCTTACATGACGACTCAAGTCGGTGCATCTCCCCGGCTCTCTTAATTACAGCTCGTTACTGTGTTTATATCGCACAGAAATATCTTTCCCCCTCCCCTTCTCCAAGTACCACGCCCGCCCGCCCTCTTCGCAACGGAAGGCAAACACGCGCCGGAGGAAGAGAGAGAGAAAGAAATAAAGAAAAAAGAAAGAAATACACAGAAGTTAATCTCTTCAGCTCGGGAAGGAACTGAAAGGCGGATGGATACCCGACCCGACCAAGATCCACTCAAGTCGAAGGCGGGCCGACTGCTTAGCGTCCTGGGGATGTACCGACGTTCATGGGCCTCTGTCCAATAAAAACACTAGTAAATAACATCGGCCGAACATTGAGGGGAGAATGAACAGGTGAACTCTGCACATGTGGTGCAGCACTTTGAAATTTCGCCTAGCATTGTGCCACCGCTGTTCATAACCGATTTTCTTAGAGCGTTTTATAGCCTTTTTTGTGTAGAATTACTTTAAACGTGTGAACATTTCCAAGATTACTATTATCAAGCATTAAAATTTTAATAATAATATTATCTATAGAAACTAACTTTTAGTATATCGTTAATGAGGTGAAAATAGAACTTTTTAGTGGGAAATGTTATTGGAGTTGTCTTTTCGGCATGAAATATTGCTTCTTTTATTATGGGCAGGTATCCAAAACAGTAACTTTTTTTTAAAGTCATTTATTGAATGAATGGTTTTAACACTAGCTTTATTATGGTGCTACCTGCTTATCACGGACTTGTGATGTCACAGTAAACTTGTTCTGATTAGCACAGTCATATGAGCGGAGACTCTGTCCAATGACACGCCGTCAATAACCACGAAACAGAGCTCCAGATGTAAGTAACTGAAGTAAGTTTTGGTTGACGCAAAAATATTTTCACAATAATCTGAGGTCTCAAGGCGCTATACCAAAACTGTATGACGTTGCATATAGCTTGACATCAATAGAAATGACTATATACCTACACTCATTACTGGTGATGTATACAACTTGTTATTGTTATTTTTTAATACCTTTCTAACTATGTTAAAAACCTAAAATTTTAAATAAAACACTTTAGAAGGTCCTCAGAATGTATTTCATCAATTCCATTTGTTTACGAAAGGGTTGCGCTTCTAGACTAAGAAGACATAGTTGTCAAAATTAAAACTTTCTTATAGTAGTGCACTTTGGATACATATATTTCAAAATTAGTATTTTCTTGGAATTAAAATTAATACTCTCGCTGGACTAAAACGTTGTTTAAAGATATCGTAAACATAACATATAGGCCCATATGATTACCTTATTAACCAAGCTTCAAAATATTTATGCTCATTTCAAGTTTTTAATTTTTTGGATTATTTTATTCAATGTTTTATGTTGTAGGTTTTAAATTAAATTATTTCATTTTATAACTTTTAATGGTAGGTTGGATATGTCCTCAGAAATATGAAACTATTTATTCTCAACATGTTTTTCACTTCTTGCATGTCAGCGTAACGTGCAAATTTTAACTTTGATGCGCAATTATGAAAATACTATGCTGGCTAAAATTGTTTCGTGAGAGGGAACTGTAATCACAAGTAGACCTACCATCCAAAAACTAATAATATTCCATGACAATAGATAATTACTATTTTATGCCACGTGAAGGTTCTTAACGCAATTTGTAGCAAAAGTCTCTTCGAAAATGAGGCTTTTGTTAAATGAGCCGATGTTTTACATCTGCAGACTCAGAATACTTCAAATGTGTGCTACGTTGGATAGTAAGGCAACTGTAGACAGATGCGTTTTCAACGACGTTTGTTTGGCAGAGCTAAACAAATGCCTAGCTTCTTCTCGTTGTAAATGATCCCATTGCAGACCAATACAGCGGCTCGGGAGGAGGCAAACACTTATAGCGCTCTGCTTCAGACAAATAGTTTGACTGCTCACAGTAAAGTAAGAACTTCCCCCTGGTTAACTTTTTTTTCGAACAACGCATTTATTTTTACTACTTGTTTACATAAACCGTAGATGTTTTAAATAACAAATATAGTGTGTATATTTATTCGTAACACAGTTAAATTGTGAGTGATAATTGAACGACTCCTGCAATAGAGTAGTATTATAAACTGAACGGTTGAATTGGCCTCTTATTTTTTTTATTTTGATTATTGTTAACTCTCTCGATGCATGCATTTTTATCCGTTGGAGGCAACAATAAAGATACCCGATGCTGGCACGAACTGGTGCGTGCGTTAAGTATATCTTCTGCACCTAGCACAGAATTGGCGCGCGGGAATTTGGTGGTAGTCTTTTGTTCTAGCGGGCTATGCTGCGATCCTGTGCTTTTATTTGTGGAATGTATGTGATAAAATTAAACAAATGCTTTCTCCGGCTTCGCTTCACGAACCTTATTGGCATTTTTCTAGCTAGAGTAGTATGAAAAGCTATTTGGGCCCCCGAAACATGTTTATATTAATGTGTGTAGTATTTAAAACATAGACGCACAATTTGAAGTGTATATGCTTATAATTAATAAAGACGTTGGAGAAAAGTTTGTCAGTTTAGGTAATACAGAATAAGCGTGGTATGCTGCATCACCGGGCATACGTTAGGCGAAGACTTTTCCTTGCAAGAGGCCACTCAGAAGCTGTCTCTTGGCCATGAACCAACTGTAACCAATGTTAAATTAATGCCATGTACACTGGCAGGCCGTAACTGCCTGCAAAACATTTTTTATGAACTTAAAGGATAATCATAAAAGAATATCCCAACTTAACTGATTATATATTACAAAAACCAAACAACCCACAAACTTGGTTGAACAACCAAATGAACCGCGGGACAATGCAATTTCTTCACCACATTTTCACAATTGTTCAATGTGACTTGCACGAGCAGCTCGAGCCATGTCTGGGTTTCTGGGAGACCAGCGATGAAGAAGCCAGTCACCAGCTGCTCCGTGACCAATCCAGTGTTGCGGCACGGTCCTACTGAGG